>JBAJNP010000097.1:36784-146525 GCA_036877545.1 Yasuhikotakia modesta | reverse complement strand
ATGAGTTTGATGGAAAACGTGGCTTCATAACAACTAAGACTCATTTCCTCCTGTCTAAAACACATCATCAGACAGGTGAGCCATTTACATTTCTGTATCATCTAATTAACAGTTATTAACAAAGGCAAACATCATTCATCATCATCACTGTGGCATATACACATATACTACATAGTTTGTGATATTCTTGAGATGTCTTCTGAAGCTCTAGGTTTCTAGGTTATTGTTCTCAGAAAACTGATCTGCAGTATCTTGCACCTTTAAGAGATGTATGCTAAACCAACTGCACGAGTCCCTATGCAACAGTGGGGAAAAACACCCTCAAAGTCATCGCCGGCAGCAGCCAAGCACTGATTTAATGATGTCATAGTGGACAGAAAATCAAGGTGACTCAGATCCACCAGCTCATTGGCATTCAGCGCGACACAGGCAGAGTGATTAATGACATCTTCATTGTTTTTTTCACATATTCACTAATTGTTAAATGCAGTATAAATATTTATGACACATTCTCACGATAAAAGCTAGACATGAAATCCTGCTGCAGTAGTTGTTCTGATATCCCTACAGTATTTACTTTGCTCTGTGCACATTTTGTCCAGGTTACACCGCTTTATGCAAATCTACGGTATTATGTACGTATAAGGGAACCTATAATTACAGTTCTACTGTAAGACAATACGGCATATGCGTATGAGACACATAGGCATGTATATCATTAGCATTCTTTAGTGGTTAATAGGACAGCGATTCTATTGACTATGTCTTATTTTATTCAAATGAGGCAATTAAATGTGTGAATATGAAGTACAGTAATTTGCAAAAGGTGCGAGGAACTTCAGTTCCTGTTGGATTATGTTAAATTGCTCCCCCACCCGTCCCAACTTGATCGTTTGGGATACATATTGCATTAATCATGAAAACAAAAGCGCTAAATCTGGTCAAAAGGTCACAGTCTGGAGGACGATGTTTCACACAATAGGTTATAGGTTTTTCTAAGCTAATCTCATCACTCACACAGACCCTGCAACCCATGCACAAACACACACACATACACACACGCACAGCCCTGGGGAACTGGGTTAGAAAGACACTTTGGCTGTCAGGAGCTGGAGAGCTAATGAAAACAAATGATAACTTGCATTGGACATAGTACATCTCAGGGCAATATTAAGTACAGTCTAAAGAACCAATCTATTTAAAGACACTATGGCCACTGAAGTTTCATTAAACTTTATCACGATATATAAGAGGCATGTAGCACAGCTGATACCAAAACAGGGAGGTGATATGACTAAAATTACAGTATGGGTAAATGCATAATAATGACAGTATACAGTATGATGATGTCATAACAATACAAAGAGTTATTTTTGCTGGATGGAGCAATAACTGTTACTTATGTAATAATGGCAAGATAGAGTTAATAAAATACTTCATAAATTATTCTCTCTTTTAGTCTGTTTTCGTAGCCAAGACAACTGTAGCCCCTGTCCTCTCTTCTCACATCTGTGACAACACATCAACTTATAGTTTATATAAATAAGGCCAGTTGCAATACCGGTTGGCAACTATAAACTCAACTCTGCTCTGCCTTGTGATTATCAAACCCCTTAATAACAGCTTTCTCCTTGTGGACTCTGTAATTTCCAATTACACAATGTTTCACTAATGTTGCTCTCAGGTGTAAATAAGGTATATCGGTCGTGCCCGTTGATAATCTTGAGGTGAGAAGATTAAAAAAAGCATTGAGCAGCACATGCACTCACCCTGATGAGTGATTTGGGGCCTATCGGTAGAATGAATTAAGATTAAACCATTGAACCCGTTTGGCCATCTTTATATAATGGGCCGCTCCAAAGCTGTCTGTTCTGTGCACACATAACCCAGTTACGGCGTGTGTGCTGTTTGTATGTTAATAGGTAATGAAGCTCATGAGAAGATACCCAAAACAAAGGGCCGGTGCGTAGGTATTGCGTCACTCACAGGCTGACTTTTTAAAGACAAGGTTGTCAAGGCCAGGAAGTCTCAGTTACTGAAACAACACTGATAAAGCTGGGCTACACCTCCCCTCCCCCTGTCTCCCACCCTAAGTCTATCTCTGTATCTATGTGTATATGCATGTGTGGTTTCTAATGTATGTATATGTATGTATGTGTGTGTGTGTTGAATGTGTTGAATGAAGGAAAACAAAGTCTGATGCAACTGCCTGCCAAGCTGCAGACTGTGACATCATAAGTAACTTAGTTATCAATCTAATTTAAAAGTACTGCAGACTTGTCCTTGCGTTTCTTAGGCAGACAAATACAGATTTTTAGCACAGCTGGTTGTGCCACTCAAACACTAAGCCTGTTGAACAATATATAATAAACCAGTCTGCAAACATGTAATTCAATTATACTGGTAAAAACACAAGCCACTTTCATCATGGGCAAGCAGATAGGATTGTTTAATGTGTATTGGCTTAAAGTTGTTTTAATCATAAGTCTGGTGGGTATACATATCACATTAAACTGAGGTGAGCTCAGAGACATGGATAAAGGGGCTTCGTCTTCCTCATAACCTCCACAGACATGATAACCCAAAGAGGTCTTGGGTACTAACAGATAAGCTCATGTCTACACACTGATAAACATAAAGGCCTATTTTAAAACACTGTACATAAGAACAGTATGGTACAGGCAATACAGAAGGACTTACACAGGTTTACACAGATTTGTAACCGACTGTGTCATTTATGCAAACATCTCACCGCAGGTTATATTCATACAAAAATAACAAAAAACAGATTTTCATACCTCCTGAAGAATCTTCAGCGCCTTCACGTGTCTGTTGATTATAGAGAACATTAAAAGGAGATTAAATTACTGTCAGCAGGGTCAATAAAAATGGTTTTATTGACATATCTTTCAAAGACACACATATCAAATATTGCCAAAATATATCCCTACTTATCCAAGTGTTATCAGCTAATTTAAACAGCTGACTTATGAAGGTGGCTGGGATGCATAACACACACATATCTGAAGAGCTCGCCTAGACATACAAGATCACACTTTGGAATTAAACCACATGCTTAATGACTCATTGAGGCGTTTCAAAAATGCAATCTTAAGACAGACAGTCCAGTAATAAGCTGTCAGTTTGTATATCAGAGGAGCTGCTGAGTGAATAAGAATCAAGAGAGATGACGATGTGGTCAGGGCCAAACAAATGTGTATCATAATGCTTCTATTAGCATAATCATCTCTCTCCAGGCTATGATAAAAAACAATTAGCCTGTATCTGTAAGTTATTGAAAACAGCTACATGTATAGAAAAGCACACAAGCACAAAAACTTACTCCCTCTCTGAATCCAACAGGTCTTTAGCAACGTAATAGGCTCTTGATCTCCCATCAATCTAAACAGGGATTAAAGAGAAAGCCACGGGTGTTAAAATAAAGAAGCTGATTTTTAAAATACACTGTACAGAATTCACACTTTCAGTTGTTAGCTGTAACACTTGGTACACAGAAACAGTTAGAGAGATAGATGGGGAGACGCAACAGACATTCTGATTTAATTTCTCATCCAATCCTGTCAAAAGAAGACTGATTATTTCATTAAAGCGCAACGTAAATGAGAAAGCTTTCCTGAACTTGCAGCTTTAAGCACAGATGCATTATGGATGAGAGGCTGTGTTCTTGGCAGGCACAAATCCACCATTGATTTGCAAGCTAATCACGGATGTCTGAACACGACCGTTACTATTGAATGGACATTTTTAGGACCGCATGCCTTGACTGGGACATCACTGCTGGGATGTACCGTTCTCTTATCTCAGCGAGGGTTCCCACAACTTTAAATCATTTCCATGACTTGCCAGTCATTCAGGTTTCAAAAATTGGTTTAAAAAACTGTTTAAAAATAACTGCTTCCAAAGAAAATTGACTCACAAATTGAAAAATTCACTTTAGAGCATAACAACATAATTAATTTTACTACAGAAATGTTGATGACATTTCCTTGACTTCTAATAAAAAAAAACAAAACAAGGTTTGATTTATTTTTCCAGAGTGGAAAAACGTTGAGGTTTTTTATACTTTTTTTATTGTTTTACTTGTATATAGTGTTTTTTAAATATTTTTTATATACTTTTTCTTATTTATATACTTTTATTTATATAGTTGTATATCCATGCCTGATTAAAAGTCTAATTATTTTCTATAAAAGCATCAAAAACAAAATATTAAATGTGAGCTGGCTGTATTCCAGCCTGCTGTTGTGCAGAAATGAGGCAGGGATAGGTTACTCCCAGCCTCAGATATTCTTTTCTTTTTAAAGACGAAGAAAACAAGGAAGCAGGCGTCACGAGGCCGGGGCCCCGGCTGATATTACAGTGGCAGAGGGAAGAGGTGGGGTCCGGCTCTCACCGCAGCGCTAAACTAACTGCCAGGAGACGTATGAACCTGGATCTCACAAAAATTGCACACACAGGGAATTCTAGTTCAACAGGGAGGGTCCTTGTTTTTATCTGCTTTAACATGCAATGTTGTGTTTGCTTTGCTAAGGGTATTGGAGGTTATGAAAGGCAATATTGTGTATGATATAGAACCTACAGGTATAAGATCACATTGACAGGCATTATTATATATTGAAAGCGTTAGCACTAGCAAGGCTAAATTCTATACATTTGCTTAAAATATTATATTGAGAACTGACCTGTCTGTCGTGATAGTGGTCTCCACAACCGTCCTCTTCCTCAGAGGTGCGTCCATGGTCTTCCTCATTGGACATGTTGGCAGGTGTGGGACAAACAGGGAATGGCTCAGTGTAGGCACTGGGAAAAGATAAAAACAAGACAGCATTGCTCAGATGCACAATGGTTAGCTCACTGTAGAATGGTTAGTAGTCACACAGGCTTTTCACACTATGCGTAACACTGTATCATTTACAGCTGTGTTTAGGTGTATTGACATATCTACAAATGGGCATGCAGTTATTAAAACAGGCTAAAATATTGTAAAATAATGTAAAATCACAGTCACAAAACCGAGGATAATTCAGATAATCGTTGGCTTAAAAACTTTCAAAGACACAAAATTCTATGTAAACTGAAGATCTGCATTACTCTCTAATAATACAAGCCCACTAGCATCACTATCTCAAAAGTCTCACTGTCTCTAGCATCACTGTTCCACACAATTCAGTGGAAATCTCTCCATATCAAAAACAATGAAACAAACAGCTTCTTAAAAACTGTGTATTTTGAGTTAGAGGGCACTTTGGTGTCCAGCAGAGCAGAAATTACCCTTTGCAAAGGAGAAACAAACCCCCTTCATTTAACCAAGACCTGGTGAGAATAATTCGTTTTTCCCTCCCCAGCTCTCCTGACAGTAGTAACACGGATGGCTGGGGCCAGATTGTGAGGACATTTACTATTGGGCACAGAGTGTTGGATTTGTGATCCTGTGGTGAGCACTTAAAGCGAAACGAAGATTCAGCCCTGAGGATATGCAAATATGCACAATGAAGCTACTTATATACTGCAGAGTATATAAGCAGATTTACATGCATGCATATGAGGGAAAGCTAAGTGCATTAGATGTTAAATTTGTCTAGAGACATTAGCAATTACTTTCAGGTTCTGTATGTAAATATATGTTTTCTAGATTATGTGGTGTTTTGTTTATTTAATGATTGTAAAAGAAGCCACGATGGTTTTAAATTTACAAGGTATAAATGCGTGTGGGTAGGATTGGCTATACCTGACAGCCACATGTTCTGACAGCCACGTGTTTACATGTTTCAAAAATCCTAGTATAAGAAAACATGACCAAAACAGACTTGAAAATACAACCAGGCTGGTATGAACACAATGGTGGTCTATGATATCTCCTGACAAATATATTGAAAAAACAGTGCTGTGTATGTGCGCCCTGTGTACAAGAGATCTTAGAGGTGCCCAGCTGGGTGTTATACTACACAAGGACACTTTTACCAATAGCACACACACAATGTCTGGAGGAAGTGGAAATTGCTCATTGCTCATAGCCAGCTGAACTGGGGTTGCTGAGGTGACAGTTCATTTAGAGGCCCCAGTTGAAGCCCATAGGAGCCTTCTGGCAGAACATCACTATAGTCTTCAGTGATCTCAACCACCGAGGACTCCATTTTCAGTGAAAGTGACTTGGGAGTTAGCATAAGTTAGCATAACATAAAATACGCTATTCCTTACATTCCACTCTAACGTAAAAGACCTTTTGAATAAATTTATACTAAGCTATAAATTGCCATATGTAGCTCTCCAGAATGAAATAAAACAAAGACTGATGGTGATTTTAACAACACACATTTTGTTGCATGTCAAGCAACCAATAAAAAATTAAGCATAAACAAATAAAGACTCTAACTGCTTGGTGAGATCAAACAGAACCGTAAAAGTCAATATTAATATTAAAAAATCCTGCTATATGCAAAACCAGGCACCTCTTATGTATATTCATTAATCCTTCCCATCCTATGTGATTTTCCATAGGCCAAAAGTGACGATTTACACAATACCCGTCTATTAAACATTACCATTGATGAGAAGCAATTATGGAGCAAAGCACTTCACTTGTAAGATGTTTTCTTTAAGGTACCCATGAGCTAAATTTACTGCTGAAAATTACAGGGAACGTGCAATGATTTCCTATAACAGACCTATATATCCTACTGCCTGCTGCTTTTCCGGGGCTTGTTATATGTAATTCAATTGATTTAAACTCTTGATAATAAAATATACATTAGAAAGCCCCAGCGTTTCTCTGTCTGAATCTGTGTAATAGTGCTATTACGGAAGATAAGCATCGCTGAGATGACTTCATTATCAGACTTCATTTAACAAAATGTAGGAAATTTGAATGCAGATGAGGAGAGAGTGATGAGCGAGAGATATATGTTCTATCATGGTTCTAGTTTTGAAGCTTTACAATTTAGAACATCTTTAAAATGTTTTATTTTAACTTTGCTGTTTTTTCTTGGTATATTTTTTTTTATAAAATAAGATTATTTTAAATTTAGTTTCTCTCATTAATTAGGGATAAACCCAAAAATATTTTTTATGTCATTCCAAATCTGTACTTTTTCAAAGGAAGATATTTTGAGAAATGTCTCTGTGGTCTGTGTCCATACAAAGGACGTTGTTTGATTAACAACGTACCACTTCTTTGTTTTTCGAAAGCAAAAAAGTCACACAGGTTTAGAATGACATTAGGGTGGGTAAATGGAAGAATTTCGATCTATCCCTTTAATGCTTTTACGATTTTGCACAGACGAGACATTGTAAATATTATTCCAGTCAAAAAGTGACCGTGGCTTTACTGTAATATTAGAAAGACACGCAGAAAGCTGGGAACCCTGACAACAACAACATCTTTGTGGGAGCCTTGCTTTCCTGACTGTGCCACACCTCACCTTGTTGTTTGGGTCGCAGGGGAGTCTAGGAGATCGGTATTGCCTGTCTCCACCCCATCCCACTGACCCTGTCCCCTCGCCCTTGTCCTGCATTTCCTGTAAACAGTGGTGTGGAGGCTCATTGGCTGGGTGCGTCCTCCCTCGGGATAACCTGGCAATGACCTGAGAGCCCCGGGCACCAGGCCCAACTTGGACTGGATCAAACTAGGCCCACACCCAATTTTGTGAGTGTCTAAAAGCAAAAAGTCCTCAGAATATACACCAATAAACAGATGCTCCTACTCTGAAGTAAAACAACATCTTGCTCCAGGGAAAATCACAAATGCTGACATATGGCCATAACACATTTTGCTTGTGTGATATTAATTTAACATAGCATGATTTATTATATATATTAATCACATTATCATACAATAAAGTTTACAGATATGAGAGTCTGAGGCGCTGCACAATTTAAAAAATGTATTAGTCAGCAAATTTAGAAGTGCCAAATCTACTAAGAGAAACAACCATTCATATCCTTATAGCACAAGCTGCTGTTCAGTAAATGGCACATTAGTGCAACTGAATTGCCTGTTGACTGTTATGAAACCAAGCTTCTAAAACATCTCAGTTTTTTCTTCTCTTTACTAGACTGTCATCTCGTGCTTCTTCTTAATAGTACAAAAATAGAGTTCTGTCACAAAGGTTTAAAATACAGCTTAGGATGTTTCTTAACACGTATGCAGTGAAAACATACATTAGATGCAAATTACTATTATTGATTTAATTCTGAGTGTTCAATTCTGCATTAATATTTGATTAGGTCTTTCTGCATTCTTAATTATAACATTAAATTAATGATATAAGTAGATCCATATTTTTATAATATAGAAGGTTTAATCACTATTAAATAAACACTTGTGCTATTTTAGCCAGTATTAATTACCATAACCAGTCCATTGCTATGCTAAAGCTGTTTCATGTTTTCTTTAATCATTTCATCACACTGTCCGCTGACCAACAATGACCATGAAACGCTTCTCTGATTGGCCTGAGCATAAATAATATTCTTCCTTTATGCATCTGCAATCAATCATTGTCCTGTCATTGAGTCTCCATCCACCAAAGTGGCAGTCAGTTTTTCCTGCAAGCATTCAAAATCCGACAAACAAAAAACCCTGAACAGCAGCAGAGCCAGGAGTTCTCTTGGGACACCAAACGGCTAATGGTGCGAACACACAGGCCCATTTGCAAACATGCAATGCTGTTAAGATTGCACAGCAACACAATGAGTCAATAATGTCACCAGAAGAAAGGTCCCTGGCTCCCATATCATCTCCTGAATAATGGAGGATGCTCAAAAGTGTGGCACTTGTGGAACTCTGACCAGAGGTGATTTCTAGATATACTATAGTGAGCATTCACACCATTTTCAGCACTCAAAAAAGTCAATAACAGTTTACTGAGAAGTGCTGAAGAGAAGACCTTTTTAAATGACCTGTATATACTTATTCATACAATATCATGGCTAGCAAAGCATGTTAAGGCTATTTACACCATCTACATTTAATACCACCACAAAAAGACTTGCCTATGGAACTACTGTCAACAATGACTTACATTGGAAGTAACTGAACTGTATTGTCACATGGGCTGTGCCATTTTGCACATGGATGACTGGACTATACTTCACATTTGTTTAGGTTTGCTTATTTTTACACTACTCATAATGTCCCACACGCTATGTAATATAGAAATATACAGAATGTAAACTGAAAATTGTTGCCATTTTGTGTTGTCCTCTTACTCGTGTGCGTAAATGGGCTCCTAATTGGAAACTTTTACTGTAAGAGGATGGTCGACACCAAAACAATATTAAATACATGATAAAAAAATAAAAGAAAAAACTTTTTCTGAAAACCACAGATTCGGTGATAAACAATAGAGATATTACAACAATAAAAGCACTTTGGTAAAATTCCCTGGTGTTTCTCTAAAAATTGGATTATTAAACCAGCAGTCTGTGTCTTTGACTACATTGGCAATCAAGCAGAGGTTTCTAATGATGACTCTAGGGTGGGTGAGGTGAGAGCAGAGAGGATCATATGGTCACAAAAAGGTCAAAGAATCGTTCATCTTTACACCTTTGTAAATCCACTATATCCCCAAAGTCTAATAAAGAAAACACACTTGAAACTTGGTTTAATAACACAACAAGCTACCAAAATGCTCACCCAGGGGACTGAAAATTCTCCTGTTTTGTCATTTATTCCCCTCCACTCAGCTGCATCGGGCTGTGAGAGCATTGCAATAAAGGTGAAAAATAGCCTTAACGTTTAATCCACTTGTTTTCCAAACTATTTGTATCACTGAACCACTGCATTGGTTCCTTTTCACAAAGAGAGGGTATTTCAACAAATGTACCATCAAATCTCACAAATGAAAAAATCAGATAAGCACTCCTGCAAACATAGTCCATCTTTTCAATGAAACTCAGCCCCACAGGCTGCTTCTCTAACATATACACAATAAAGCACCCACAAGTGTTAGGCAAGTTAGATTATATTATTATTCTTATAGAGCCTATATAGACTATAGGCTAATTTGTTTACCAAGTTTAAATTTCTCCTTCAATGTATTTTTCCAAGAAACTGTGTATACAGAGCTGAAGTCTCCAGTGATATTTCATAAGGTTCTATAATAATCTGTTTTGTAATTCTAAGATAATGCTAAGGCTTATTTGAGACAGAGAGGATCTAGCTGAGCTATCAGAGTGACCAAATACGTGTCTAATTTCCTGTTAACATTGTTTTGGCCAGCACTTCCTTTAGACTTGTGTGATGGTATTGCCATTGTGTTTAGAGGAAGGGATTTCAACATTCAAAATATAACTTTCTAGTCAAACATTTACCAAGGTCTTTTATAAATGACTTTAACAATAAGCGCCTCACTAATATAGTTTTTTACCTGGAGATGTTAGCAAATTGTTGTCAGATTACTATTTAAAACTTAAAAAAGTGCAGTAATGGAAAATACCTTTCATTTTCTTGCTCTTGGGTGGTGGTCTTGTTTTCTATTCCTGGAAAGCTATTCATGTCCACATAACCATCGTTCTCATTGGCAGGTGCTGTTGTCCGGTCATCAAAGAACTCTGTAATGGTGACGGCCCGGGTGGGCCTCGCATGTGGAATCTGAATATTCTCATAGTCTGAGTTCATTGCTGGAATGTTTTCATAGTCGGATGTATCTGCACTTGGGAATGAGATGGAGCGAGGCTTGGTGAGGGGCAGAGGCATGAATGGGGGCCGAGAGCGGTCCTCAAAAGACTCTACTCTGGCTACACCCCTGCTGCCATAACTCTTAGGAGCACCCTGCCTTCTTTGCCTTTCTTTGTAGAGCACAAAGGTGGCAGGTAAATCTGAGTTACGTTGTGGCATCGCCACACGTGACTGAAGCTGGGGAGAGCTACTTGTACTTCTGCGATCAAGCTCCAGCACCCGAATGGGCCCATGGTGGCTAGACTCAGATGATGACCTAGAAGAGCGAACACTTACATCTCCACGGGCTTTGCTGTCTGTCTTTTTCCTAAATTTTAGAGCCAAGAAGCGTTTAAATGAGGTCTTTTTCTTTTTTTGGTTGTCAGGAGACTCATGTTGGATTAAAAGAGATGGAGAGCTTTTGGTGACAGGTCTTTTAGTTATGTAAGCCAACTCAAAAGGTGGTGGGATATCAACTAGAGATGTAGGTGTTGACACGCCACTGGAGGACTGGTGGCTTCTTTGAGAAAAGCTTCCAGAAGAAGTAATGACGCAAGGCAAAGAAAGTGTGTCATCTTTTCTTTGCAATCTACTTTCCTCTCTAGGAGATTTCTCACCCTCCAAAGGCCCTGAGAATGACAAATCTCTGCTTTCTACAGAAAATGACCGAGGAGACAGAAGAAAACGTCTTGGCTTAAGTGAGGGAATAATTCTATCAGCCTCAGTTTGATCTGATGGCTTTGGATGTGGATCTCCATTCTGGTCCAATGTCACAGTGTAGTAGTCATGAGTCTGGTACTCAGTGCCTGTCTCCTCAGGAACAGTCTCAGGAACATACCCAGGTACTTTCCCAGAGAGCGAGCGAGATCTTGTCACAATACTTTTCCTGTCCAGGGAGATAAAGTTTTCACCCTCTGAGTCAAAGCCAGCCTCTTCATAAATGTGTTCGTCGCTTTCTGTGTCTGAGTCTTCAAAGAAAGGCACAATATGGCAATCCAGCTCTTCTATGTCTTCTTCAAATGCTTCTGTGGTGTGGGCAAAAACCACCCGGTTGGTAAGTTCTGGAGTTCTGCCTAAGTCCAGATCAGCTGGAACAGTGATGTTGCAAAGTCTGAGACGTGGCTGGCAGCTGTTTCTCTGACTCAAGAGGGCATGTCCTCGTCTAGCTGTTCGCTCTCTCACACTTTTCCCTTTTGTTTTTCTCTCTGTGTTTACTGGCTCATCTTCATCTCCTATCTCAACATAATCTTCAGACGACACACACTCCACTTGTTGATCATCACAGTCCTGATCTTCAATATCAGCATATTCGTCCACTGCTTCATTCTTTGCTATCTCATTACCCTCACAAGCCAATGTGGGCTGAGAGACACCATTTTCTAATTTTGCCTGTTCCTCCTCTAACTCTGCCACATCATCAGATGATACATAGTAAGGCTCTTGGTTTGATGTTTCCTCTGTTGTGATCTCAGAGTCCAGGGGTTTGTCATGGCTAGACTCCTCTTCTGAGCACCTTGCTTCTGGATCAGAGGTGCATGTCAAATCACTTGGCACAACCTCTATGACAGAGTAAGGCTCAAATGGATCTACTGTCTCCTCAGCAAACCTGAATCGCCCAGATGGGTCTTTGGTAGCTCGTTCAGCCTGCCAAGTGTTGTTGTCATCAAGTGTGCCAATTACATCATAAGGATATTCCTCACATAGCGAGGATTGACTGCAGTTTGTGGCCTTTGAAGAAAGCCCAGCCTCATTATCCTCGTCTGCCTCATGATGTACACCATTTGCACCTCTTCTAGTGTTCTCTTCACACAGATC
The DNA here is from genome assembly GCA_036877545.1 of Yasuhikotakia modesta. Classification (NCBI taxonomy): domain Eukaryota; kingdom Metazoa; phylum Chordata; class Actinopteri; order Cypriniformes; family Botiidae; genus Yasuhikotakia; species Yasuhikotakia modesta. The sequence continues at coordinate 134,032 of JBAJNP010000097.1, read as the reverse complement.
ACTATCGCATTCAATACACTGACCACTGGGAACAGATTCCCTCTCACTGTAATAGGGCTGTTTTGTGTCATAAGTTGGGTCTGTGTCTGGATCCTCATAACTGTCAGATAGCTGTTCTTCAATCTCTGCATACAGATTTTGAGAGTCTTTGCTCACTTCTGATTCACCTGCAGGCTGGTCTCTAGCAGGTGCCTCATGGGAGTTCTCATCTTCTCCATTCTCAGATAAAATGATATCATTAATGTTTTTGCTGTGGTCTTCTTCTGCCAAATCAGACTCAACTACATTCAGAGAGGCTGTGTGGTGTATTTCAGTGACATCATCTTTATGCTCCTCCTCTCCCATTTTGTGATCCACCACTAAGTCTTCCTCTATTTCATTATACGTTGCATCATGGTTTGTGTCATAGTTAACAATGAACTTTATCACATCTGATAAGTCTGTGTCCACACGTTTATCTGTACAATTTTCTCTGGATGCATCTGCTTCATCCTGTGAGACATCTGATTCGTTGTCCTGCTTCAGTTCAAGTCTATCTAAGGACGTTATGTCCCCATTGCCCACAATGTTTTGGCAGACCTCTGAGGCTAGCCTAGGTTTAGGTGCCACCGGAGGTTTAGGACCTCGGGTTGTGTGACAAGGCCTTGACATCAGGATGGAGCTCACGGTTCTTTAGTTGAGAAGTTTAAAACTGCTTCTAAAAATCTGCAAACAGAAAGAAAGACATTATAGTAGGTTGTTTAAATGGATGCTAAGACACAATAAAAACAAATGGGAAAATCAACAAACTGACTGACAACATGCCATTATGAGCTCAGCTGCACCTTTACAGCAGCATATTGATTGATTTACATTGACAATTTGATTGATGAACTGCAACCTCTGAACCTAAAACATAATGAAGTGATTATGTGGTGAGAAACCCCTGCTGAACATCATTTACACAGTCATTTACACAGCCATAAAACTGAAGCGAATAAAACTATAGAGGTAATACATCAAATCTTAAATCACAGCAACTTAAAATATTGAAATATTCATAACGAGGCCATTTTTTGGTAAAACACCCTTTCTCTTAACATAATTCATACCTCCCTGTCTCTTCCTGTTATTTGGTACCTGTCTGACGCACGTCCTATTAAACTCACCGTGCACTTGGTGCTCACCCTGCTAAGATGTTGTTTCCTGACACAACTAATTAACTATTCCAGCAGACTCTCCTGGAAAGACTGCGAACAGGAAGTGCAAAGGGGAAGGACATTAACAGTGCACCATGTCTCCTCTACGAACCCACCTCCCCTTTTTTCTACAAGAGGGCAGTTTTGTACAACACAAATACACTTCCTTCTCGTCAGTCTTCCCATGATTCACACTTTAGTAATAAATCCCACCCCTCACAACCTCCTCAGACAATTTTTTTTGCTGAAAAGGTCATTTCAGTGCGTTAAAGAACAATAAAAAGAGAAACATCAACATCCCAACTAAGGTCCCTTTGGCAAAATAACAGGATATGAATTATGCAACAAGAATTCACTAAAACAAATGGTTAAATACAATGGGAGGGATGCAGGGAAAAACAAACTCTTCACTGAGTAAAGCCGTCAGTATTTGAGCTCAGATATGAGCTGTAAAGTGTTTAATTCACTATTTTAATTTACTAATAATAATTCTAATAATAATATTCAGAGAAAGAGAGACAGAGAGACAGAGAGTACACATATACATACAAACACACACACGAATACATATACATGAATGAATACATATTTGTTTAGGTGCAGAAAGTGTAAAACCTGCACGTTTTTTAAATATGTTATGCCAAATAGATCAATCCATAAAAAGTAAAAAATAAACAGCACAATGAATTCATTATTATTATTATTATCTGAACAAACAAGGCTTTAAAACAGCAAAACTCAAATTACCCAAGCAATGTTATTTAACAAACATCACACAACGCAATGGCGCTTATGTCAGAATGAACTTTTCTCTGTTATAACATTTACATCTCCGCAGTTCTGCGGGTTCACACGCTCTTTTGTTATTGAGTTTGCATGAAGTCACGGTAACTACAAAACCACAACACTGCAAAACAAATAGGTAAAGAAGTTTGTTTTCGCACCTGAGCTCATTTTCGGATGTCATCCACCACGGCATCTGAAATACTTCCACATTATTCCTTGATATTCCGCCGGAGCAACAGTAGATATATATCCAAAGGTGTCGTGAAGTTACTCCTGGAACATTTGTCATAAAGCCTCAGAAATAGACAAAAGAGACTTCATCACTTCATCGACGGCGTGCCTCCAAAAATACGCTTTATAGCGACTGTTGCGGCAGGTCGGCGCGCTTGCCGCTGATAGAATGAGAGCGATGCGCGCGCGTGGAGACTGAAGGTGTTTCCTTGCGCTTCCTGAGGAGGTACAGCGAGTCTCTCTCACGGGAATACGAATCAATGACTGAAACCGCTGAGAAAAACATCACACAAACAACAAAAACCACCGAGAAAAAAACATCTGACAAACAATAATTATCAGTGGCGTGCACACTTTCACCAACAACTAACCCACTCCATTGCTTGTCAGTTAAACAAGCTTTCAGAGAATCGGTGTTAAAAGTAGACATTTCTAACCGAGTTGTGTTTGTACCACACTATAGTCACTGCATGTAGTATGTGTGGATCTAAACCATTTAGACATGTCAGCCCATAAACCGGTTTAACTACATGGTTCACTGCGTAAAAAGGCTTTGCTGAGTATTACAGCATTTCGTAATTTTGTTGGTATCTCAGACTTTTCTGGTGATTTGGGTAAACAAACTTTCCTAAACACTGATTCTGAAAACAGTTTCTCCAAAACACTAAGTGCTTTTAGCCAGAGTTCCTTTCTGCTCACATGTCGCCTGATTGGAGGAAAGCAGCTCTTTAAAAACCTCTCTTCATAACAGGAAACTGCTATCCCTCTTTCCTGCACAACAGGCAACGCTTCCTTAGCAACAAATGAACAAAGGTGCTGCTATTAGCCCTCCTGCATTCAAGAGTTGCTCTATGTATTTTTCCTAATTCAACTGAGTATTTATAGATGGAAACAGTTATTTTTAAAATACTCAAAAATCAATGGACACAATGACGTCCAATCTGTGTTTAACTGCACATTTGGAAATTATGGAAAATCAAAGCATGTGGTCTAATCACGTTTTTAAACATAATGTAGTATAAATGTAATGCTGTTCGTTTTATTGCATCTTATTCATATTAAGATCTTCATACAGAAAGAAATTCTTGCTCTATAGACTATCCACCAAATCAGATATTCCCAGACAGAGCCTTTGCTGAAACCTCTGAATTGTAAGACAAGATAACCCCCAGCTGAGCCACTGCAGATATGTTCAAGGGCAGACAACAGCTCTGAAACTCAGGAGAGAAAACTGTCAGCCACCTGGGGCTTCATCTTGACAGTTTATATTACAAGTTAAACCCTCAAAACATTAGGTGGCAAATTTCATAGGATGTTTTGAATGCATAGGGGAATATGCCATATGTTCAGTATGCCCACACCTTTAAATATCAAACAATGACTATTAATTCATAACTTTTTATATTGTGTTGTCCTCTAGATGATGTCAGGCCTTATTTGTTTCTAATGTTCTAATGCAACACCCATCAAACTGTTGTTGTTATTATTAATTTGCCTCAGTATATATATGGGTTGGACACAAGTGTAAACTTGTTTTTGTGGCATTGACCCCTAACAAGATGAATATTTACAACAGCTACAGTGTCACATGAACACTCACAGGAAACTGTTATTCCTGTAAACCGATTGATAGCTTGAATGACAACATTTAACAGAAATCACTTTTCTCAAAAACAACATTGGAAAAATGGTTTACAAATAACAATAAATTCAGTTTTCAACTGATACGTTCATGCAAATTTGTCAACATAGCACTTTAGAAAGGCTATATTTTAAAACCTTAGTGTTCTGCGCCACTGTCATTTCTTTTGTTCTTTTAATGGCAAACCGCAGCCAAAGATAGCACACGGTTGGCATTTTGCTGTGCTAATTGTGTCCTTTACTGGAAAGTATACTATGGCACTAAATTTGACCTGTTTTTGCGTTTTATCAAACAAATGTGTTTTCATCTATGGGAACAGGCGAAAAGCAGAGCGTGTTTGTTGGCATTGTAATGTAAGGGATATAGCTGGTGGCTGAAAGAATAGACGTAAGATAAACAGCCCTGCAGATGTGGTTTATACTGTATGCACAGGATGAAAACATGTTTTCTATGAACAACTATTTCTGACCAAGCAGATCTGTGGAGCTCTGTGCCCTCCACCTGCACAGCCACATTATGGCACATGTGCAGGACCAGAGGAAAAACATGTCAGACACCAACTTTTAACTCATAAACACACACATGTATTCACAGAACTGACCCAAACAGGAAACTGATTGGGAAAGAGGGTCAATGACTTTTTCCCAGACCTCATATGAGTCTCTCAGCACCCATTTCATAACACCTGCTTTTAAAAGAACACACTGAATGTTTCTAAATTCTGAAACAATGAAAAAAGCAGATACTTGTACACTTGTAAGTTCAGATATATGCTGTGATAAAAGCAGCAAAACATTTTCACTGCACATATTTTAATTGACAAACTAAAATGTTCTGGTTATGTTATGCAATTATTAGCCATTATATAAAGATAACAAGGAAACTATAATCTATATTGATGTACTATATTATAGCTATTATTGCCACTCCATACTTTTCAAGTCCTTTAGAAAACTTTTAAACAATGCTTATAAATACAAGGGACTATTTCAATCACTGCATTATAATACACAAAAATAAGATTCTTCCTCTCTATTCTGGTAACTCCAGGTGTCAGACACCAGACACACCACATATTCCCCCAGTGAACAGAACATGAAAGAAATATGGCATCAGCACTCTTAGGCAGCTCAAAAGCACAGCTACAGAAACAACACTCTCACCTTCCCCCAGTCCCTCGGCCACTGGCACACTGCTGCAGAAAGACAGGTGAGGCAAGGAGTCAGCACTTCATCAAAAATAGCAAACAAAGAACTCACTCCCCGAGGAGCCCAAGACCTCTCCAACCAAATCAATGCGACACCACTGGTCAGGTTATAAGAGAGTGTATAAGTATAGTTAAATTATTGTGGAGCTATATAACAGTCTATTGTACTGCAGCCTTGTTTTAATGGGATATAAATGCAGTATCCCACATACAAAACTAGGGTTGCATTGTACTGTTGTTTCTCAAAGACCGCATGGGGCACAACAACTGTGTCAGTGATTGCCACTCATCTGAAGCTTTTATTTTTGGACGGTTAATGTTATTTTCAGATCCAGAGAGTGGAAAATAACTTCATTACTTGCTGAAGAACTTGTAATTAGAGAGAGAACAGAATTGGTGAGCTTTTAACAGGTGTGAAATATGCTAAGTAGGCTAGGCCATATCTTGAAAGTGCCTTTTTCTTTAGCGTGCCCCACTCGAAAAACACAATCCTCCCTGTTGCTCTGTAATAACATCGATTTACTGGTAATGAATTAAAGTCTCAAGAAGCTTCATAAAAAGACTTGAGGCTTGGCCTTTAAAAGTGTAGCACAATGGGCCAGTCAAACACTAGCCTATAGCCTTTAGGACAATAGATTTATGGGCTCTGGAGAGCTTGATTTCTTTTGAAAAATTGTGCATAGTGCCTGGCTGCCCTTTTCTGTCACAATTCATTCTTGCATTCAAGTTTGCTTTGTATTGTAATGCAAACACAAACACACGTGCCCTACAGCTTTGCACCAGAACAGCATGACAGAGACCCTCATTAGGCCACAATGATATTTCTCCTGATCCAAGAGTTTCTTTCGCTAGTGCAATCCATGGCCGTAACTAACTAAAGCGAATACAAATCTGATCTCAGGTCAGCGTAAAAGAATAACTTCCAAGAACACTGTTGATTAGCAAGACTAAGCGGCTGATCTTTTTTGCTGCAGGACCTATAGGGAACAATAGAATTGCAAAAAAGTCCCCTAGTCTGGATTTACTTTTTCCTGTGACTGTTTTCACATCTTTCAGCCAAATAAGACTGAACGGATGCAGATACTAAGTTTAAAAATATCTATGTTTTCCAACCTCTTTTGGCCTTGGCTGTCAGCCGATCCCATATTTCTAAACACCTTAAGCAAGTAAGGTGATAAATTGGGGAGGTTCAATCAAGCTAAATGAAAACCTGATATAAAATTATTGCTACATAATTTTAACTGTGATCTATAAATCTAAGTAATAAATACTGTCATTACAATAGAAACATAGGCTTGCGGTGTTCAGATCGAAGCTGAATACATTTTGAAATGTTATACGTGGTGTTGACATGCATCATATATATGGCTTTCAGCACTTATTCTTTAGTTACAAAGGCCCTTGACTTTTGATTTAAATATTACGTATTGCATACATTGCATAAAAACACCCTTTGGTATTCTCTACAGCTAGTTTATACAATGTTTAGCAACACTGAGTGAATTTGTAAGGATTTAACTAAATATTTTAAAGCTTTGTTTTGGCTAAATAATTCCTTTGTAATCAAAATATAAGAGCATACAAAATGCAAACCATCATAGTACTTTGAGAAAGAGATCAACACATTTTGGGATGCAACACATTGATTCAGGGCATACCATCAATCCACTTTTAAAAAAACATGTACTTCTGAGATAAACTACCAAAAGCATTTTACACACAACAGATTTGTTGATGAGCCTATAATCAATATTTCCAATCACAACAGATTGCAATTAGTGCCAAACTCCCAATATCACCTGCCACCTTTCCTGTGCTTTCATTAAATCAATGCTTCCATGTTTCCAGTCGTTCTCTGCAAAACATGCCAGATAATAACACTAGAAAGATACAACCGATCTGGCTGGTGTGTTAATGACTGACAAATAAAATTAAAAAAGTCTGAAAGGTAAAATTAGGCCAGAGAAGCATCCAGTCAATGAGACAGGCTATCCTCACACACACACACAGATTATTTTCCTACGTGAAGAAAGTCAAGGATGAACAGGCAATGACAGATCATCCTTTATGCACACACTTTAAACACATCAGCAAAAATGTTTTGCTGAATTTCTATTCATGTCTCTGATTTCATTCAGAACCATTAATATTACAGAGAGTCTGCCATTGCATGGAAAAGACTACCTCAACTGTTTTTGTATGTATTTATTTATATCTATTGTTATGGGACATGACTTCTATTTCAATCTGTCTCTGTCACCAAATGTCTCTACGTTAGCAAGCTACATCTAATCAACAACAAAAATATTTGACAAATGTTCTTCAAAATGTTAAAATTATGATAAACATCGTCATATATTGAGTGGTTATCATTTTACTATTCTGTTCTATGACTGCCTTTACTTACTGCCTTAACAACATCCAGTCCGTTATGATGGATGCGTTACACTGATGCCATGTTGCCATGGTAACACAGGTTAAAAGTCAGCTTCTGTCAGCTAGAGGTACCCTATACTGTATTCAGTCTCTATATTACTCATCCTGCCTGCAGTGTGATTGTTTTTTGCTCATGTCCTTACAAGCTCCCTTTCAACAAATAAGACAATATCTGTCATCTTAACAAAACACAAAGAAGAGAGAAAACATTCACTTACACATGGAGAAACCTTTGTATTGTGTTCTTCATCTGGTCCAATGGTTTCACACACCTACAGTAGTACACCACACAATAAAGGTAAGTTTAAAAACTAGGCCACCATCTTTTTGGCCATCTATAAATCTCTATTATGTGCCATGGGCTTTCGGTGAGCAGTACTTGTGGGGGTTAACATGAGAAAGTGTGTGTTTAATTTTGAATATTCTCATGTGACCTTTTTGTTTTGCATGTTTGTATGAAGAAGTGTAAGACCAAAATTACTACTGGAGGTTCATGTGTAACTGGAGAATGTTCTTCAGTGCCAAGTGGAGTCACCGCGGATGAATAAGACATTCCCTCTTTCACTATAGTTTCCTTCCTTTAGCCATTATATCATCCATTTATTATTTCATTTATAACCCCCTTTAATTCATTTAAACACATGGGGACTCTGTGAATACATCTGAACATTATCAAAAGGTGTGGGTATCTCCATAAGAGCCTGTTTCCTTAATTTGATAATGCTTTGAAGATTAGATGAAGACTAAACAAATGGCACACGGGCTCATGGAGTGCTGTCATAAAACTTAATTGTAACCATGACTGTCAGTATAAAAGATAGTGTATGAGAGGCATTTTCAGCCCTGAACTCCTGCTGTGCTCACCTGAGGTGACCTTGAACTGACCTGAGAACAGACTAATCTCAAAGCATTTTTATTATAAACAGATCTGGATGCTGATTAGTCAAGCTGTGCTGAAATACATAATATATAAATACATTTTCACCGTGCTGTTATAACAAAGATTAAGTCACTCATAATACTTAACAAGTTAATGTTATAAATGCTGATTTGTGCCCCATCATTTTCATTATGTGACTGTAAAAAATGGTTTAGCAAATGCTGTAAGGCACTTTAAGCTGTGCAATATTGTGCAATATCTGTATTGACAATTTAAAATCTAGGACTAGAAACATACTGCTGGACTCTATAGAACATAGTGCTGACAACATCAAGGTCATGGGTTCTAATCCCAGGGAGATGATAAAATGTGTACACTGAATGCAATTTAAGCCACTTTGGATAAAATACAAGTTTGGCAAATGCAATTTTATGATTTTAATTAACAGTATAATACAGGTACTATTTAACAATAGTGGCGGTTTGGCTCATGTTCAGTTTCTTGAGTAAATGCAGTATAAACTACAATTTAATTTATTTCTGCCTTATTTAGTCACATACGCTGTAAATCAATGAACATATCATTTACAAGCAGGACATTTAAATCTATTACCAGACACACATCCAGAAAGCTTTTATTCATCACTCACTTTATTAACAGAATTCTCATGAGGCTCCTGTTACTTGATAAAAGTTATTGATTTCACTTGACTGTAAGGCAGGCTTGTCAGCCTTCATTAACACACTCATCTATGATTATTTGTTTAGTAAATAAACTACCAGAGATTAACATCACCGCATCTACCAAATACTGTATACAGTGTGTGTAAACAAATATGTAAAATACTGTAAATATTCCTTTTTAAAGTAGTTCTGAACGCCAAAAAATAGTATTTATCATGAATCACTTGTTCTACTCCCTGGAAATTTACACTTATGCATTCAAAACAGATTGTTTCATCCAAAGCAATTTGCTGCATATTGAAAGATATTCTCTACATCTGGAATCGAACCCACAACCTTGGCATCCTCAGCATCAGCTAATATGAAGGTCACCACATTATAAATAGATAGATAATGGATATTAATAGCCTTTATGCTTATTTAATTACAGTCAAGCATAAATAAATGCTTATAAAGGCAACTACACGTTATACATATTCATAATTACCATCGCCCTGCTACTGTAAGGTCTCACAGATCTGGAATCATAATGGCTTTATGTTGATATAAATGAAAGACTATTATTTACCTGCTGGTTATTGCACAATGCACAGAAGAAATGCTGAGCAAGCACTGAGGACGTATTTCACACATTATACCAGCAAACCGAAATGAACCCCAGTTTCTTCAACCTAAAACACACCTGATTTGATTTATGTGGCAGCTTTAACACAGCTTATTCTCAGAGTAACCTCATATATGTTGTAATCTTGTGCTTGTGTGCCCCTCAACCTTTTTGGACAGATTATACACCCGTAACAGACTGGGAATTACAGCATAGTTTTATTATTAATAATGTTTGTTTTTTTAAAGGCAGACTGGTCACAAAATGAAATGCCCTTTTTATAATCAACACGCTTCTACTTGACAAACTCACCTCACGTTTTGCTTGAAATCTTTACAATGGCTTGTGAGGCTGTTCATGCTACTTAAATCAGTTTCACTGTAGGGGTTCTAACAATATACAACAACAGCATGATTTTATGAGTCTCATAATGTTTTCCTTCTAATGCAGAAGGGAAGAACAACCCGTAATAGCACACAACCCATCCTCAGGGCATACCGGCCATTGAGCTCTTATTGAACCCGTATTCTCAGTTTGTGTTTATACTGCCACATAAACTAAAGATTTTCAAGCTGTTTTTCATCCCCATGTCTGGCAGACAGCAGCTCTACTCAAGTACATTAGCAGCCGAATCTTTCATTACGGTTCTTTGTAATCTCTGGGTTAGACTTGAGGTCAAAACTGGGAGATGGAGAGAGATCTTCATAACATGCAGTCCAGCATAATTCAGTATATATGGAAAAAAAGCTTATTTTCTTTAATGCATTAACAATGTGTCTTCATAACATGGTGAAGCGCACAAAAGGGAAATGAATGGCTCTCTAGCTTTGTCGCGATACATGGAGATGTCTCAGACAGATACTGTGGTTTTTAATTACCTCAAGAAAGGGGCGACCGTAGTGAGTTGTGATCCAGAATGTCTTCACTGTGGGGAGATGATAGCGTGGGCTTCTCCTAAACATAACATAACATAACATAACCAAATAGTTCTCCAACTAATTTATCTAACTAATAGTAGGTAATTTATTCAAAGTGACAACATTAAAAAAGTCTATTTGTTCTCATCAAAGCTAACAGGAAAACAAGTATGCGATCAGACTAACTGATGATTGGTGGAACTAATATACAGCTTCCACAGATCGATCTGTTGTAAACTAGGTTCATCATGATTCTAAGCACACTGTGAACCTTTACACACTAAATTCCTTTACAACCGAAAGCATGAGCCATCTGCACCTAGAAACATCACAAGACCCTGTCAATAAGGTTAATGTGTTTAAAACAAATGTGTGACTTAGACCTAATATCTGCATCTTTAAATACAAATACTCATTATAACTGCCATTGCCACAGACGGAGCCTCACCGTATTAAGATGTGCAAAATAAGTGCAAAATAAGAGTGCAAAATAAGAGTTGCTGTAAAACCATTATTGCATAACAACAACATAATTTACAGACTTTATCTCCAACCATTGTCTTCAGAAGCATTACACACTGAATGTTCAATAGATCTGTGGATGTTGTTTGTATATTATTGAAATGCACAGATATTAGAATTACAGGATATTACAGGATTACAGCCGTATGGCCGTAATAACATTTTAGCTTTTTACAGAGTGATACACATTCTGGTTTGTGGGCAACTAATATATTTGATTATTTCACACAAAAGATTAAAACAAATTGGGATTTGCACAGCAGGACAGTCAGATTTAAACACTGAACTGTGTTTCACCTCAGCACGGAAAACCAAAATTTGATTAAAATGTCATGACTGTATTTTAAGATATTTTCAAAAGAAGGCTTAAAATTGCACAATTTCAGTGACTTACAAAATGTAGGGGCTAATCCTGACACAATGATTGCAATGACTGATACCTTTTTTGGCCAATGAGCTCATGATATTTTCACTTCTGGGAAGCATCTTGAAGATGTTGTAGATGAATATTGCATTACCCTTGTAACCATTGTATACATCAAATAGCGTATAACATGAATTTTTGAGTAGTTTTCTCATAAATGCTGCATTTTCAATGTTGCTGTGTGTAACTTTTGATTATTTGATAGGGAATTTTCTTCTGTTGCAAAAAGAGACTAAAATCCTGACTCTGTTTTCATCATTTATTCATTTGCATTTGAAGTAGCAATCCACTGTGACACCAGCGGTTTAATGAAGAGTAAATACGCCTGACATTTATTATTACACTGAGTGCCAGAACATTAATTTTGTTTTTGTCTAAACCATTTAAATGTCACAGCAAATAAGGCCACAGCAGAAAAACAGCTTTTAAAAGTTTCCATACCATAAAGCAGAAATGTTCGGTCCATGGAGATGCTGCAGTGATATCCTTCCTACAGAACACACACAAACCTGCCGTCAGATCTTTTAGATGGTTCCTCAAACAACATCCTTGATACTGATACTAACAAACCTTGCTAACATATCGCAACATCACATAACACAACACAACACATACGTTAAATAAAATAACTTATCCAAATAGTTTAAATAGTAGGCAATTTATTCAAAGTGACAACATTAAATAAATCTATTTGTTCTCATGAATGCTAACAGGAAAACAACATCCATAACATTTTTTAAGGGGCAATTAAAGACCACAAGAAGTGACTTGAGGAAAACTGTTTTCTTTCCTGTGTTCCTGTATGTACTTTTGAAACAGTTATGTTGTATATGGGGGAGGGTCATTCATATTTTAGAGCGATTTTAATGGACATTTTTTTGGACACAACATGTAACTACGCCCCGAGTGCTCATTATTAAAGACAGACTGTAAGATTTGAAATTGTATATTAGTTAAAATACTGTTATTTTGTCAACTTTTAGCGCTACACTAACCTATTGATGACCTCAAATCAAGATATGAACTAAAAGACCTAAAACATTGAGTTATAGATGTTTAATCTCACAACATCTTTCAGTTTTACAAGGGGTAACAACAAGATTTCAAAATAGTCGTTTACTGTCCAAAAGGGATCCAGGAAGCAGTTACGGATTTACAGTAATCGTCAACTCTGTCAGTGACGTACGATAACAGCACAAACCGTAACATTTCTAAATATTGCAGAGATTAACCCTGTTTTACAGCATCCTTTAACAATAGCCACTAACATCGCTATTGGTGTTTTTATGTCACAATACAGCGATCGTAAAGTTGATAGCAGTTGTAGCATCAACACTCAGCAGCTACACGGCCGCACTAACTCAGTCACATATGATCCTTCCCATCTACTGCTGTGATGATTTAGTGGATTCTGTAGTTCACAAGACCTCTCGTCTCCATCTGTGTCGAATGTCATCCGTCACGACACGGAAGTGACACAGAAAGACGGAAGATAACTGCGGCGTGTCGTGATGATGCCTGCAAATGGAGTGTGAAGCTGCTTTTTGGCTGCTTTTTGGTTTCATGGCAGAAAGCTGTTCTGTGATAAAGCATGTGATACTCTCCAAACCGTTTCTGCATGAATTCAAACAGGCCTAAAAACATTAACCACGCCTGCCCTCTGTGCCTTTTAAACATGACAGTATCCAAAAGCCTTTGCAAATAATCAATGCTTTGAGAACAAATAAAGATAAACAAATATGTATTAAAAATATTGTAGCTCTTTCCTTACAATTTGTTAGATCCAACTATGTTCACGGGAAGAAAATGTTCAACAGGGTCTATTTGAAACAATACAGCACCCATCATTTTAGAAATGCAAAATAATACTTAGCAATTAACCAAATAAAATATTAAGCAATTCATAAAGATTAGTAAATACTGCACATACATGGATAAGAAACTTATAAATGCATTAAAATACAAATGGTATGTCTGTACTCTTGAATCAGAATTTTAGACACCTCAAAAATAATATGCACAGGTTACTTTTAAAAAACTCAAGTGCTTAAATCCTACAGGATAATGCTTGACTGCAATATACTGCAAGATTGAGCAACAATAAAGATTTTCACCTGTGTTGTAAAAAAAATATTTAAAATTACAATTTAAAATGAACCCTTATTCAGTAAACACTGTCACAAGAACAGCAAAACCATGCCAATAAAATTAAAAACATGAAATGCTTAACAACTGACACACAGCAATCAAATCTAAAAAACATCTATTGTATGACAATAAACATCTATTGTACGACAATACAATGTTAGCACATCTTTTGAGGTGAATGTGAGGCCCATACTTCACAGATGTACCATCATAGTATATCCCAGAGTGTTGAATAATGTACAAAAATACATGCCTGCATAAGAATAATCTCTTCTTCCTGAGGTAATATGAAATATCATTTTCTACCACCCACCCTTCTACCAGCGATGAGCTCTTGGTTATACTCTCCTTATTACCTCTGTGGAGCATTTAATTTCCTGGGTATTTAGGGCTGTTATTGCTACAAGCGGGTGCGCGTCAGGATCGGCAATCACTCTGAGCAATGCAGCATGACAGTGACGCATCATTCGGTCATTCGTAACTCTGTGTGTGCGTGCATTAACACAGCTGTTTATTTTCTCTAAGTACACTAGCTACAATCCATCACTTCATTGATTGTTGTGAAACACCTATTCTTGGGAAAAATGGTTCAAATGAAGTGTGTGCTATGGACAGGATTGGTTTTAATCAAAGGTCCTCACAACTGTGCTATAATGAGCTGAGGATTCCTCCGCCTTGGCAGTGGACCACTCGTGGTTCTCCAGGGGGGCAGGTTGAGATGATCTCTCTTTACTGGGCTAATCATGGGTGGAACAGACTCCCACATGTATAAATGCATGTCACCTAACCCCTCATATACCCAGTCTTTGTATCAATCCTCAAGAGATGAATAAATGCAGGATACTTATTTGAACTAATATAACATGGAGGATTCTGAAGGCATCCTTGTTTTTACATTCAAATAACAACATGGATAAATAAATGAAAGGTTCACCCCGAAACATTGTATTTTGATACATATTTTCTTGTTTGCTGCTTGTGCGACTACATCTCCAGCCATCTCCAGTTTTTTTTCAACGTTCTCCACAATTTTATGATTAGACTTAGCGTTAAATATCAGACAGTCATTCTTGCAGCACTTAATGCTATGACGAATGCTAACATCTAATGCCATGACAAATGCTAGCAGCCTGCTAGAACATATTTTTAAACTCCATTAACTCTCCATTAATTTTAGTTGAGGAAACATTAAATGTTTAATAGCATCATTGTTACTGATGTACATAATGGTGGGAAACCATCAATCTTTGGCTGGTAAAAAGTTTAATTAAACATGAGACATAAAAACAATGAAATGTAACTAAGTAATACAAGGAGCATAAGAACTATGAACCATAGACACACCATTAGGCCTCATAAACGCAGGTTTACGAGATTTTATTTACATCAGCTGCAATATAGTTCTGTGTTTACCTCATTATATTAGCGCAAACAAACCAATAAGGTCTTATAAACCCTTAACCAGACCAACAGGCTAAACATGATCCCATGATGTTTAAATATAAATTAAATACACTGGTAGGTAAAACTGACCTTAGTACCTATCAGTGGTTTAGAACCTAAAATTGCCCCTCCCCGCTTCAACATGTCCTCAGCTGAGAGGAAGGATATACCCTACTTCCCTGAGCTCCACACCCTAGCATGTGTACAGCACACAGGGAAGAGAGTGGAGAGGATTATATTTTGGCTTAAAGACTCCCATAGGGATTAACCTGTGGGTGGGAATCCTGAAAACAGGCAGTGGAGAGGATCCGTGGAACTCACCAGCGTTCCTGTCTGATCGTATGTGCAGAGATTGTGTATCTCCTGTAGCGTGTCATTAAACATGAGCTTTATTTATTCATTTTGAGACATTATGATGAGATTAAAGTCTTGTCAAAACTGATACTTTGAGATGAATCCCCTTTGTTAACTTACCTTAACAAAATGATGCATGCATAGAAGACATCATTTCACTTCCCTTCCTCTTTCTAATTCCTTGGTGGCTCATCTCAAACATCTTCTGGCCTGCATAGATGAGGCCAGAGAGGAAGTAGGCTGAGGGAGACAGGAAACAGGAAGTTGAGGCAGAAATAAATGAGAGCTGAAATAGCGAAAGGAGTAATTTCCCTTCTTCACTACAAGGCCTTACCAGAGAATGACAACAACAGCATCCATGAAAACTCTGTACAATTTTTTTCCTAAAATCAAAGAAAGCTTAAATAGTTTACATTAGTATGAACCAGAATAATGTGACATAGAATTCAAGTTTTACATGTTTGAGAAATTTGACCTGGTTTGTTACCAGGATTTTGTTCAATCATATGGCTCTGAAAATTAATATAATATCAAACAGGGAGTCTGTTTTCAGTATTGTAACTGTTTTTTCCCACAACCTGACAGGGTTGGGTTGTTACATAAAATATATAAATCAAAATGTGACCTATAAATAGTAAAACGTGGTAAAGGTTAAAATGATTTGCTTGTGTGTTTGTTGATCACTGTGGATATAGGCGTGGCCTCACCTGATGTCCCATTTCTCTGTGCCGCTCCATGTTTCCATGTTTTTCTCCACCAGGCGAAGTTCTGTTGTGTCCCCTCTTAGAATGGCTCGATGGGACAAACATATGAGGCAGCGGGAAAAACATATGAGGCAAGGTCACAGTACACCCTCCACCCCTCTAAGCAGGAAGTGCCGAAGGGCCTGGCCCATCAGAGACAGGAAGCACAAAGTGCAAACCAGCATCCCAACCCAACCCTCCAACCAGGAAGTACACAGAAATCTCAACCTCGCTTGCATGCCAGCAGTAAAATGTTAGCATGCACTTTAACATACAGACATCTCACGATAAACCAGTTAAAATTGTGATTTGTAAACAATGTTATTTAATGAATTTAAATTATTTAATGTTGAATTAAACTACTCCTTAATGCCAAAAATATATTGTTTATAAGCTACTATATTAATAAGTTTTAAAAATAATATACAATGTAAGTTTAAATGTACAATTTCTTCTTATCTTGAAAACACAGGCAAGAAAACTGCAGTTTTACTTTCATTAAGCAATTTTACAGTTTTTTTAAGTAAAAAGATTATTACATATTGGTTAATTAGTCTCTGAATGCAGTAAACTAATATAAATTTCATAAGCTTTTAAAAGCGTTCTGCAACCTGCTGTAAAACCATAAAGCAAATAAACCCACACATGGAACGCCACTGGTACCATCAAAATACAGCTCCTCAAATTCATCTACCAAGAAACGGAAGCATGTGACAGAGACACTCTAAGCTGATGTGGAATATAGTTGTGCTAAATGATCAGACTCTAGGCCACATCTGCTTAAAGTAAACACATCCATCAAACATTAAATAACCTAATATATAGTATGCAGTACGCACAACAGGGGATAATTCCAGTTTTAATACGAGGTGTCAGTGGAGGAGAGAATATTTATCGCGGGGACAACCATTTATGAAAACATTCTTGGCAGGCCTTTGTTTGTGATATTTTTAGCCTCAGAGAAATGCATGAGATTCAATATACTTTTGGATTACACACACACACACACACACAAAGATACTGTACAAAGTGTAATGATGTTGTGAGTGGTGCAAATAAATCACGGACGCTTTAATCAAACCACAAAGGTATAACAGAATAATCAATCATTCACTCTTCTCTCTCCCTCTCTCTCTCTCTCTCTCTCCTGTGCAGCATCCCGCAGTGTCCATAAGCAATAATGATGTCAAGATATCTCGTAGTATCATTATTATTTGTATTTCAGATATTTCAAATGGCGCTGAAAACCACAACATAACCTATAACACAATAACATAATAGCAATAAATTATATCTGACCATTGCTGCAATAAAACAATCACAGAATTAAATGAATTTAAATGGATTTACTGGTCCACACAGTCTGTAGCTTGCGGGAATGTTTCTGCTACACCATCAACACCTGTCTCACACAGCGCCGGCATTTGCTTGGGCATATTTGTGATGCCCACAAGACCTCTGGGTGTCCTATTTTCTATTAGAAGTTTTACATGCTCCCTATTGGTGTGGACTTTCATATTATACACATATAGTTTCATACTATACAAAAATATATATATTTCATAAATATATAAAATATATATTGCCTATATATTGTTACTTAAAGGAACAGTGTACCCAAAAATAAAAAACTGTCATCGTTCTTACATCAATCTCATGTTCCACATTCTAAGGTGTGTTCTAAGTCATTTCTTAAAGGTTCTAATGGACTAGGCCAGAGATTTCAAGCTCAGCTCCTGGAGGGCCGGTGCCCTGCAGAGTTTAGCTTCAATCTTAATTAAACGCACCTGATCCAGCTACTCAAGGTCTTCAGGATCACTAGAAACCTCCAGGCAGGTGTGTCTACAAGACACTGGCCTTCAACACCAGTTCAGAGCTTGTCACCTAGCTCATTGTTCTCAGTTCACAATTCCTCCTCTGACAGTGGATACTGACAGACAGTTCCCAGGTGGTAAAGGTGGACAGTCAGGAGAAGGCCGGAAACATCATTAAGGATTCCTGAATCCACACAAATCCCCCCCGCACTGCTGTTGTGAGATCTCTGCTTTAGGGCCAAATGCAGAAAGAGTCGACCCCAAGACAACCAGATCCCTAATGAGGACACTAACTGGCTAACGCTTACACTACTTACTGAATGCAACACAGTAACACAAAACACTAACCATGGACACTATTATCAATGTACACACAGATAAACACTTTTAAGGCCCTAAAGGAAATTATCTACCCATGAATTTAATGTTATCTTTTATCTCAATTGTTTTAATCTGACTAATACACAGAGACTCACAAAAACAAATACATTCATTACGAACCGTTTCTAAACATAATGTTTGCAAGCAAGAGAAGTGTGAATACGCTTTTGTGCTAAATGATTACACAATAATACAGCAGATATTATACAATAGACTGAGAACCTGTAAATTCAAATTTGGGTAATTTGCCTCCCCTGGTGGAACAGTTAGGGATTTAAAATGCAACTGAAACGTGCCACTATCAAAAACTGTGTGTCTTCACCAACAAGTCCAGTATCATATCTGCAATGCAAAATAGATGTAACTGACCGATGCCACTCCAATCACATGTTTCTGGATTCTAGCAAAATTCACCTCACAGTCACACAGATAAAGGTCATACACACATGCACAGGTACAGGTGAAACGAACCACAAAAGCTGAGCGCTTACAGAATGATGGAGGGCTTCAGTAGAAAGAACATTTTATTCTTTGGGGCTTTTTCTGCTCTTTACACAGTCCAGCTGTGATAAATGATAAGACACCAGACCAGCACAGATACGACATTGAGAGCATAATTCTGAATGACCTTAGAAAGGGCAGGATTGATAGATATCTCAACCCACATACTTGCTAACCAGAGCTCAGTTCTGTTCAGAAGGTAAAAGGCAGCTTTTCAGAACACACACAGATCTGCAGAAAGCAATGCGTTACCATCATGTATAATTGGTAAATGATTATTCAGTAACAGTACAATAAGATTAACATTAGGTAATGCATTAGCATTCATATGAACTAACAACAGACTATTCAGAATATTTTAACAGCTCTTACTAACTTTAAATAACGTATAATTTATTTGTGTTAATTCACTATGGATTAAGATATATCTATGATATAACTACATATGATGAAGATATTTGTGAAAAGTAAATGTAGAAAATACCCTTAACTAAGATTAAGATTTAAGCTGTTTTAACAAATAAGACCTTATTTGTAAAGTTTTACCAAAGGTCTTTGGGTTTTTTTTAGACATGTACTTTAATTGATCAGTCTTTTATCACAGCTTAATACTTAATAATTCTATATATAATTCAGATTTAAAGAATTAATACACCTGAGCAAGTTTCCGTGTGAATTAAATGTTACCACGTTTCTTTGTGACCCTTTACCGCCATCTACTGACAAGCTATTACTATAACATCCTGATCAGAGACGCAGTATCTTTGTGTTTAAGGTGTATTGAATCTGATACGATCATAATAAAAACGTAAAATGCCATGTTTAAAAAAAACACTGAAGACGTATAATAAACAACCATACGTTTAAATAACCAATTGATTGTCAATATACATGTTCTTTCATTGTTATGTACTTACAAGATGAATTCACACCAACCTATAGCAGAAATATTTGACAAAAACAGTGAAACTACAAAGATTTATCAAAAAGTGAAAGACTATACATTTAAAAGCGTGCTGTACTCATGTTTTACAGGTTGACAAAAGCTGTTAATTCACATCAACACCAGCAATACAAAACACCAAGTATGCAAGTTAGATTAAAACAATCTTTCTCACAGCACCTTAAGTGTAAGGACCACTGCACATGTTTTCTCAAAACATTTCTCAAATGTTATATTATATACACAGCTTAGACTCTTAGCAAAACATTACATAACGAAACCCTTAAAATAGTGAATCATTTAAATACCATGAAACTTTCTTTTCTACCTAATCCATAACACTGCAATGGCCCACAACTGTATTCAAATGTTTCAGGAAACCTTTTAGTTATGCTATCCAGATATAAAGCACTAGTGGTAGACTGTGGAAGGAAAATCAATGATAATATGTCCTACATGTTTRTCAAWCARTGTATTTTCATACCTGACTTGAAGGGTGATCTGAACACAAGCTGGGATCTTTCAGTGCTAGCTTGCAATTGCTAGCCTTTCCAAAAGTCCAAACCCCATTTAAACGTATTGTTTAGAGAAACAGTTTTATAATATGACTGATAGAAATGTTGTTTAGGACAAACAATGTTGATCCAGGATTTTAATAAGCTTGGAGAAATTGCATTCACTTTTCTTGCTTAACACATTATTAATTGTAACCCTTCATTTTGCATCTTTATTAAAATTTCAGAACCTGGTTAAATTATTCTGGCAAGGATGCCACTTGGAAAAGATTTTGCCAGTGGCATCCTTTTATTTAGCAACCATTATTACAACAAACTAATCCATTTAACTCAATTTAAAGTCCTACTTTAAAAACTTAAAACCACTACTTTTTGTAGTGTACACTTTTGTAGTGTAGTGTACATTTAACACTGTAAAAATACTTCATAGATGATGTACAAAATTGCAGAAAAAAAAATGCACAACTATTACTTTTAATCATAGAAAGGATTTAATTGAACAATGTGAACAATGTAATGAGAATCAGGAGTGGCTTCAAAACAAACAGTAACAGCCTATAGACACATTCATTAAATGCTGGTTAAGCTTGAACAAAAACCTACTGAGGACAACTTACTTTTCCTTTACACATAATTTTAAAGCTATATGGCTTATGATTTTACTATTTAGAAAAAAGTAGATAAAACCGTACCTGTATATACACACATACATACATATTTACACGTCTTGCTTTATTGTTATTTGTGAATTTTTCCCAATTTTTTTTTTAAAAAGAGCAGTACAGGGAGAAGAGTATTTTGTGGTGACAAAATTTTCACAGGTAGCACACCCATAGATGTACTCAACATCAATGACTTTAAATGTAAAAAGCATAAAATATTAAAGCAAGACAGAGTACAAGCGTAACTTTCAAACCCATGCAAGTTTAGAAAAGAAAAAAGTTCTTCTGAAAAATGTCCTTTGTTTTATTTATCATGTCAAGATGAGAGACTTACGAGTGAGATTCAGATTCTGCAGACTTTGCCCTTGACGTTTCAGATTTTTCTCTTTTATCATCTTTCCTGTCTTTGCTTCTGCTTCTGTCCCGTCGGTCTCTGTCCTTCTCCTTTCCTCTGTCTTTGTCCCGGTCTCTGTCCCTCTCTCTTCTGTCCCGATCTTTACCACGTTCTCGTTCTCTGCTTCTTGAACGTTCACGTCTTCTGTCCCTGCTATCTCTATCCCTATCCCGATCTCGATCACGGTCACGGTCTCTGTTTTTGGCTCGTTCTCGATCATGGTCTTTTCTGTCTTGCTCTCTCTCCCTACCTCGGTCTCTGTCCCGATCCCGGTCTCTTCTCTTGTCTCCATCTCCATCTCTGTGCCGGTCAGAATCTCTGCCTCTACTGCGATCCCTCTCTCTGCTGTGCTCCCTATCCCTGCTGCGACCACGCTCCCTCTCCCTGTCCCTGCTCCGGTCTCTTTCACGATCCTTTTCTCTGCCTCTCTCCCAGTCATGTTCCCTGTTCCAGCCCCATGATCGTCCACCATGGGCACCTTCTCTGTCTCTTTCTCTCCTCCTATCCTCAGATAAATCACGTTGCCTCTCCCTCTCCTCAGACATTCTTGAGGAGGCATCTCTGTCACGTGAGCTGCTATCAAATCTACTTGGACGGGTGTGAGGCTCTGAATCATCTCTGGAGGAGCAGCTTCGCCGTCTTGTTTCAGGTGAGTGTCGTCTCCAATGATCATCACGGTGGGTGTCTGGACTGTGTCCACCTACACGGGCTTGCACAGGAATGGGACCATCAGGAGGCGTTGGAAGCAAAGGTCCACGAACAGGTCTAACATCACTTGTGTCTTCGCTATAGCTAAATCGTGATGTCTGAACAGAAGCTTCCTTATCATAATGTCCTGGTGGTGGACCTCTTTGCCCACCAAACTGCTGCACTGCTGGTCCCCTGTGTCTTTCAAAGTCCTGAGATGAACTTCCTCGTGGTTCATCAAATGACCCCCTGTGTTGAGGTGAACTACGAAACTGGTTTGGAGGTGGAAATCGCTGTCCTGGCATATCACTTGGAGTACCAGGGGGTCCCCTTCGCACATCAAAGTGGTTTGGTGGTGGACCCCTAAAAGGTGGCCCTTGTGTGGGTATCTGGGGTTTCTCTATTCCCTGATATGAGGTTCCACCATCGTCATACTGATCACCAGGGGCTCTTGACATAGCAGATGGGGGCCCATGATCCCCTATGTTATGCAGGGGAGGTGGGACTCTTGGCCCTGGAAAGTGGGATGGTGGAGGTGCTCTATTTTCAAAGTGAGTTGGAGGGGGAACTGGGAATGGTGGAGGTGGGCCTCTAGGTGCAGAGAAACTAAAAGGTGGTGGAGGACCATTAAAGTTTGGAGGAGGTGGTCCAGGTGGTGGAGGCCCTAGAGGTGGGCCTCTTGGTCCCATATGCTGAGGAGGCAATGCATTCATAGAACTATCAAATATCTGAGGAGGTGGACCTCTCTGACCTATTGCTTGGAATGGAGGTGGCCCTCTTGGTGTAAAATTAGGAGGTGGTGGACCTCTTGGAGCATCAAACTGAGAACTGCTCCCCCATTGATTCTGGTAAGGTGGATATGATCCAGGTGGTGGATACTGAGAATGATCGTTTTCTCCACGAGGTTGAGGTGGACCTTGCATTGGGGGAATCTGCATTGGTGGTGGTGGTCCTGACATTGGAGGAGGGAGATGCATGGGTGGTGGAACAGTCATTGGTGGTGGGCCTTGGATGGGGGGTGGACCAAGAATGGGTGGAGGCCCAATAGGAGGAGGAAATGACATTGGAGGTGGAATGTTTGTTGGATTTGTTGTTGTTATGTGTTGAATATGGGAACTGTGAGAATCCATATAGGATGGGCTGTCTGGAATGACTTCATCTGGCATTCCTGAATGTACGGATGTAGATGATGTACTGATAGTTGAAATGCTGTAGTATGTGGTTGTAGTGGTCTCAATAGGCTGTCCACTGGATGAAACCTGATCAGCTTTCAAAATACTGGCAGAATTAGGCCATACCTCCTCAAAACTTTTACTCTCAGATTCAATAGGATCCTCCTTTATCTTCTTAACCTCAAGTTCTTTTTCCATATAGCTTTCAACCATCTCTGGGTCAATCTTCTCCCCTAGTAATGGAATAGAAACCCCTGTGCTCTTTGTACCAAGAAAAGGTACTGCTTCACTTTCAGCTTCCTCTTCAGGTTTGGGTGCTTCTGTTTGCTGGATCTCAGGCTGCACCTCTTGAGAATCCAAGACTGTAGTGATTTGCGATAGGGATGTGTCTGTGGTTGTAGATGGTTCCTCCACAGATGTATCCACATTACTATCCAGTTGTGTTGTTTGTGCTTCTGTGGTTACACAGCTTTGTGATGTTGATGTCTCCATCACTGAAGTTTCCTGTGGAGAGGGTTTATCTGCAGTTACTGGAGATTGTTCTTCTTTCTCTACAGAGTCAGACGTGTGTCGTCTAGTTGCAGCTGCCTGTCGAGGGTCCCTACTTTGTCTTGGGTCTCTTCTCTGGTTAATAACTGGAGCAGCTGAGCTCTTTGCCACTAGGTCCTCAACCTTTTTACCAAGCTGCAACAACTGGCTGTTAGCCAGCAGAGATGTAACAGGCTGAGAAATCAAAGTCTCTGGAATTTGTTGAATTGGATCCTCGTGCCTCTCTAACTGCAGCTTCTGTTCTTCGGCTGACTTGTCTTCAAGCACCTTCTGATGTTCAGGTAATTTCTTAGCACCTGGATCTACACCAACTTCATCAAAAATGGAGTCATCCTCAGGGTCATAAGCAATATCATCCACAACAGCAGAGTTGACCTCTGATAGCTTAATGGCTGTAGATGCTTTTGTTGCAGTAGGGTTATTATCTGTAGCATACCCAACAGCTGGGTCATATTCTTCTTCAGGATCATATGGTCTATCATCTTGTGTTTCTACCTCTTTACCCTTGGTTATTGCAAACTGCTGTACAATAGGGTCTAGCAGGGACACAGAAGGCATAGACATTTCCACAGAACTTTGGTCTGAAGGAGATAATGAGACATCTGAATCCTGCTTCTTTTTACCAAAGAGTGTTTTCAGGATGGTCTGCAGCGGTGTGGAAGACACTGCAGGTGCTGCTGTGATATTAGGAGAATTATTGCCTGTGTTGTTGGTGATACCAGATGCTTTCACAGAGGAGAGAATGGAAAACACAGAAGATGAGATGGAACTAGAAGTTTCAGCAGCGCTGAGGGGTGGTGGTGTCCCTGGGGGAGTTGTGCTTATGCCATCCAGACTAGATCGAACAACTTTGTCATGTTTAATTTCAGATTTTCCAACAGTGGATGGTTTTGGAAGGCCTGTTTCATCATCTCTTACAGTTTTAGAACGTTTCTCCTCATTCTCTAGGGGGGCTCCGGGGCGCTTCTTGTCTTTCTGGCAAATCAACAACCCCAGAAGGAGATTGGGACGAGCTGGCTCCAGCCCTGCAACAAAATTATTTAAAAAATTGTATTAGTTCTCTGTACACGTTTACACGTTTGATAAACATTTCAAGTAGAGGTTTAATTAATACACACATTGAGAGAGCTTGTTTCATAAAATACATGTATTTCAATGTATTAGCACACACAAAACTTTCCTATAGGAATTAAGCTTGCATTCCTAAAAGTGTCAATCATTTACCCTAATGTTAAACATCATTTTAATATTTAAAACTGTAAGACAGAGAAACAAAAATCTTTAATATAGAGTAAACAAACGCATCACATCAATAACAATGTCTATTAATTAAACATCGCTACCTATTTTTCATCCACTAGTAATAACGAATTTAATCATTTTGTGAAAATGAATTAAATTCTTTAAAAAAGTATTTAATCAACAAATGGCCATAGGGGGAACAACATGGCAACTACCAATAAGTTATATTCACTCCTTGGCACTGTTTTCCTCATAAAACACAATGTAGCCCAGCATATCATTTTACATGATTGACTACACAGTACATAGAAAAGATGGCAGCCCTGTTCATATTAAATTTAATTGTTATTTAATGGTTGCTTCATCTTATATGGGTAAATATTTATGTGTACGATGTTTTCTACCTGTGGCAGTTATCCTTACTTTCAGCAATTCCCATATTTAATTGTAAGAAGTGTTTCATGTTACACTAAGAAACAAATCTCACCAAACTTGGATTTAGAAAATATTTTATTGGAAAGTCTGGAAAATACATGACAACTTGCAGACAGAGAGAAGACAAACCAAAATGATATGTACAAATAAACAACTAAGGAGGAAACAAACTTCAGACATGTACCATGGTTTGTTTTGTTTTTTGTTAGTAATGAAACAAGCTCTTTCACAAAATAAACAGCAAGAATACAGGCAGACTTTACCCATGCTTACCTGTTAGCACTAAAAAAGGATTTGGTACTTGTTTTGCTTTCCAAAAGCAAGATTGACAAATAAATCTCTGAATAACATTTTATAGTATCCCCGTACATGCTTACCTGGTCCATCAAAGGGTAGGAGCTTCGCAGGCAGTGGGTCTTTTGAGCTCAGAGGGATAAGGTAAAGGTCTTTGATGCGCTTGTTGCTGTTAGCCACCACCCCAAACCTCTTACGGCTACTAAAATAAGAAAACAGGGACACATACGCTACCTCCTCCTCTTCCGTTGCTGGATGGAAACGAATGAGACAGAGTTCCTGAAAACAAGAACAAAAAATAAAAATCACCAATCACCATCATCAAAAAGCATCAGTCACAGTGATATTTTAACAAGCCTGACTGAAGTTGTGAATTCTCTTCGTTTGGTCAATCAAGAAATACTTAGTTACATACTTTTGACAGTGAAGTCTTCAGCTTTCCCACGTAATCCCACACTGTGTGTGGTGATATTCTACCACCAATATGGATGGTGTCGGGCAAGTCCTACAAATAGAGTGAAATGAGTTGTTAAATCTTATCCTCAAACTTCACAGATAATTACCATGTGACGTTCTAAAATAACTTTAAAGTACGGGTTGCGAACGCACCTCCTTTATGTGCTCAAATGATCCAGAAACCAAGTAGGCTTTAGTGACAAACTTAGCAACAGTGTGCATGTTTATGAATCCCTTCCACAACATCTCCTGACCAGATAGGAACAATGCTGTTTCACCCTCAGGAGGGGGCTCTGACACACCACTAAAAACACAATATAGATAGAGCCAACCATGATAAAGGGTTTTACAAACTGTAATTGTGGTATTACAAGACATTATAGCACATTATTAAGCATTATCATTACTAGACATTTAATGCCACTACCAGAATATTTTGTGTTAAATACAACTCATCACAGGCTAATTTATCTACATAAAGTTAAAAATATTGTGGTGTGCAGGTTATTCATAATATAATCATAATTTCTTGCAGAGGATCTGGATATGTAAACTTCGTAATAGTGTTAAATAGTGCACCTGGCAGTACTGGATCCATAGTGCCGGACATCTTGGGAAGAGGCTGTTTTCTGCACCACAGGTCTGGGTACAGTTGCTGGGGCAGGAGGGGGAACAGACAAAGGACCCTTTGCCTCTACAACCAGAGGCTCAACAGTCACAGGCATGTTGACGGGCAAAGCGGGAACAGCAACATCAGGACCAGTCTGAGATAAAGGCACAGATGACCGATGACCCGCAGTACGAGGATCCCTTCTAGTTATGGTAACGGAGGAGACGGCAGCAGCAACTGGGGCCATTGCCATTAAACTGTTTGGATCCTCCATTGCAGATGTGGAATCTGGCACGGCTGCCTCTACACCAGAGTAATAAGAAGCTTGGGGGTGGTCAGCAGGGACTTTGGATGGTCGCGGCTCAGGTTTAGATTTCAAAGGTGGTTCTGGCTTTTTAGGCATAGACGGTTTGCTTTTTTTAGGTGGTGGTTCATCTTCTGCAGACTTTTGACCTGTAAAAGTAGTTTTAATACATGTAATACACTTTTAAAGTAACAGGGTGCTAGTATTAACATGTTCCAAGTATTTTTATAGGAATGTGACTATCAACACATTGAAAGATATTAAGTAGTTTATTACATTTTGTCCTTAATCTCACTGATATGTTCCTACCGGTACAAATCTTGCAGTTTAGGTCAAAGAGATGCGCCCTGTGCTCTGCTGTAGTGTCTTTTAGCATACTGCTGAAGATATCTGGCATGGCACTTCCTTTCCCGCTAGAGGATGCAGCTTGTGACGTAGAAGCTGGACGGGTGTCTTCCTGGGGTTCCTACAGAAAAATTAAACAAGAAAATAATGCTATTGCATATCTATTTACTTGTATGTCTGTGTACACCCATGAGAACAATGCTATGAAATGATAAAGTTAGCAGGTATGAGGGGGGGGGAAAGCGTAGCAAATACACATCCAGCAAGCAAACTGAACAAAAGCATTATGTTGGGCTTGGGAAAACTGAAAAGGAAAAGGTGAAGATGACTGGACAGATCAGGAAAGCCAAAGACCCAGCACTTACAGCAGCAGAAGCCAAGTGGGAAGATTGGGAAGTGGCAGGGATACATACATCTCCATCAGACATTGGAGGAGCTTCCTCCATGTCTACATCTGGGGGAATGCCTTCCTGTCGGGATCCAGCTTTGGAATGTCCTGACTGGGATTTTAAATCCTTGTTGGAATAACAACAATTTTAGCAAATCGTACCAAGCAGCATTCCTATTACTGTGATCTTCCATTTCTTGCCATCTAGTTTATCCAGACAAGTTTAATTTTACTACTTAATTTTTTCACTTTTTTAATTTTATTAGAATTACTACTTTTTTTTTACCTCAGAAGTGTCAGTTTTCCTCCAATCAGACATCTCCTTGGAAAGAAGTTCCTCTGGACTCAATCTCACCAGCCTGAAAGGACTGATCTCACCACCAATCACACGATAGAACAGGCCCTGCAAAACAGAATAAAAATACAATTCTTAGGTTCATTGCAAAGCCTACCAGATAACAACAACCCTTGTCTCTGACATGCAAGAACACACAAATACTTCCTCATTAAGACCAACCTTGTTTTTAGGGTCCTTCAGGTTGAACATTAGGGATCTGTACTTGTTCTTGTATTTGTTGTCAGTGTTCATATAAAGGTTAAACATTTCCTTCTCAATGCTGACTGCCAACTTCCCAACTTCACTCTCGGACATTGACAGATCATCGCTGTCACTGACCCTGTGGCACAATCAGAGAATTTACATATGCTAGAGTCATAATATTTAATGTCTCAATGATTTCAATACCTGGAACTGAATTAATTGAAGATCTTTAAAAAGAAAGAAAAAAAAAAAGTAAAAACATTTAGTTCACAGTGTAGACAAGGTTTGGTAAATAAAATAAAACATTCAGGTTTAGCTAAAATAAACCACAATTATTCTTAATATGTGAGACAGACTGGCAGATAGCATCAAAGCATACTTCGAAGCTTCCCAATCATCTCTCACCTTTTATACAGGATATCTGTCAGTGATCGCCTGATGTTGGATCTCATCTGGTTGTTGGGTGGTGGCTGAGGAGGAGCAGCAGATGCAGAGGGTTGGGTTGGTTTAGACGATGAATGCTGGGTGGATGGCGTGTTGGACACTGGTGAGGGTGGGGTTCTGGTGGAGGTGGAAGAACCCTCAGCGGACTCCTTTTGCCCTGCCTGTGGCTGTTTTTTAGGTATCGTGAAGGTGCTCTTGCTTACACAGAGAGCTCCAGAGGCATGGTGACGAGATCCAGGAGGGCCTGATGGAGTTAAACCTGGAATTGGAGGTGGGGGAGGCCCAGGCTTCTTGGATTTGCTTAATTTGCCCTGTGGTTGGGGCTGTTTCCTCAAGTCTCTGGCACTGACAGAAGGTGCTGTACTTGGCTTGCCTTTGGTAGGAGAAGTGGCGGGAACAGCAGATCCCTTTTTCCCTATCAAACCAGAAGACTTCTTCCCACCTTTAGGCACAACATTCGAAGCAGGAGTTTTCTTGTCCGCAGATGTGGACTCCTTATCTGGTTTCACTTCCTCATTGTCCTCCTTTTCTTTGTCTTTTTGGGCAGATGCTGGAAAACAAAAGAAATAAATGGAACCATCAACACATTAACAGAACAGCAAATGCATCACTTCACAATCTGCATTGGAAAGTATTGAGGTGCTCTTCATTTGGTGCCTAAGGGGGTGATTGGTTAATGAAAAAAGCCATGTTCTGTTTTAACATTATGCCTTGCCATGATATAGTTACACTCAGTCATGTTAAAATGAAGTCCAACGCGCAAGGTCAGGAAAACAAACAAGCAGTTGAATGTTTAAGCTTTATTTTTTTTTTTTAAATATAGTCATACATTCATCTTCACACAACACTTAAGGGCTATTTGATTCCAAAGACTAATTTGAAGTATTGCTGATATTTTTATATGCAAGAGTTATACATTTGCATAGTTTCTTTAATGAATATCACTGCAAAAATTAAGCAGCTTTATGATTCAAACCAGCAACAAAAAGCCAAATTAGAAGGCAAATTAAAACTAAGCACAAAGGTCTTATTTTTTAATCTTAAGCCAAATTTAAATCACTTTTGCATTAGCCTCAATATTTGGGCATGATACATTTCTACTGAAAATTATTATACATTTCTACTGAAATTATTTCTTTCAAATGGAAAAACATCAATGTCAAAAAATAGAAACTGCTCTCCCAATAAGCAAAAAAAAAATTCAAAATAGTGAAAAAAGGTAAATCCTGTAATTTTCCATACTGATAATAATACATAAAGGATCACCACTTACAGAGAGAATGAATAAACACCACACTGAAATGTAATTATATGATTAATTTGTGCAGTAATTATCTCAGAACTGTTGTGTACTGCAAAATTGTATCCTTTAAAACGCAGTTACACAGAGTCCTGTCAAAATAATCAACATTAATGTGTTATCCATATCAGAAATTTCACCTTGAGTCATGTCAACACTCAGCACAAGTGAGACAACCTAAAGCAACCTATTTATAAGACTTGTCCATTTATGAGACTCAAAACCACAACACATTCTGCTTGGACTAACAAAACAAAACTAACAAAAGCATATTTTTGCTTTTTGTTTTGGAATTATGACAACTTGCTCTTACTAAAGTCAACGATTCCCACTAGAGCAACAAACCAATTCTTAAATGTTCTAGAAGCTCAACGTTCCTCAATGTCTCTGAATCAACTCTACACTAATCTTTTAGCTTTTACACTAACTGTCGACATTTCATATTAAATTGTAAACAAAGGTGTGTACAAGTATTGTCTACAATCTATGGATTTGTATAAACAGCTCAACATTCCCCTGTGTGCAGCAGTCATGAGGCGTGTGGGTTCTGTTGCTGGTTGCTGTGGGGTGAAATGATGTCTTCAGCTGTTCTTGAACATCCCTCATGTTTTCAGCACACTCTGGGCTCTGGACTTGTCTGAACACCACGGTTCTTCTCTCGGTCTGGCTCCAAGGACCGTAGGCTGCGACAGGCCATGCCGTGACCTTCAGCTGATTGCTGACAAAGGCCAATGAGAAGCACAGCCTTGCCATCCAATGTTGTAATCCAACAAACAAACTTCTCACAATTGAAGCACAGGGCCATCAGAATGTTATCCGTAATTTCATTTTATTATGAATGCCACTTTTCACCATTGGGGCTTTATAAAAGCAATGCATGCAAGTCAAAGGAATATCAAATCAAAAGTTGTTAGTTAAAAAGCTACATTTTCATTAATGTGATGTAGCGCTATAGTCAAAGGTCCATGGAAGAGTTGTTCTACACAGGATAGGGGCAGGATAAAAAGACACCAAAACCTACCTGTTCGGGTGTGTGGTCAGTACATCTTTTCGCAGGATGTTATTGGCCCCATTGTCGGCAGAGATTAGAGATAAATTGGCAGCAGTATTCCATACATTAAGATTCTCAAACACACGATCACATATACATACTTCATAATGCCTTACACAGACACTGTTACAAACATATATCATGGCAAGGCACAATAGTTTGGGCTTAAAGATCCCTAGGATCTACTTTTTAGATTGTTATTTTCTTAACTTAATTTAGGCTTATATCACGTCCTAATATAGACAATATATGTAGCCTAAACTACTGCTTATTTTACGTATTATAAATACTTACCATTTTCATGTTTTATAAACTTACCTGTTCTGGAGCTCTGAATAGCTTATATCACCTGATACAGGCATTTTCCCAATATAAATACCTTGCAGTGTTATAGGGTGTCCAACTTTAAATCTTTCATAATTACATCTGTGCTAACATCTTCAGTGCAAATATCCCTTTACAGGCATGTTACGTAAACGACTTCAGTCCAATTTACACAGAAAAAGAATGGCTTTTAAGGTGTCATTTCACAATCACCTAGGCTGCAACAATATGCTGTTCTTGACAGTTCAAAGCACCTATTATTGGCAGTGACAAGTCAAAGTGTGGAAAACCCTCAGAGAGATACATACACGCTTTGTTTAACACAGATGCAGAAATGGTTGTAGTCTTTTCTGGCGTTACTGCAATGTAATTATGGTCACTGGACCAGGAAGACATGGCTGGTGGAGGTGGATGCTCCTCTGCATGCTTTTCTTCGTCGTCGTCGTCTTCCTCAGTCTCAGAATCCGATTCCTCCTCTTCAGCTTGGTTTGAGGACCTCCTTTCAGAGCCACTCTTCTATGAGCAAAAACAAAGAATGACACATAAATACAAATTATATGCATACACAATATACATACACACTTAAAAAAACACAGACAGATCTGATCAAAAGAAATTAGACATGACTTCTTTAGACCAAACAGATTTCAGAATAACTTCTATTTGGAGATTAATAAATCACAGCTGGCTTCAGAGAACACTACAATTTGTATATCAGCACCAAAGCCTCTGTAGAAAGCAAACAAGCCAAAGCATGCAGCAAAAATGTGTTAAAGGATTTGCCCTACCTGGCTCCCTGATTCTTGCAGCTATCACAATAACTTTTGAATTAACCAATATAGATGCGTCCTCATGGAAGTTACAAAGCATCTACTATACTTATAAGAAAAACTTCATTTGGCACCGTTAAATCCTTACTAAGATTAATACAGGACTATCTCAGGTGCTTATGAACAATACCTTAGGCTTCAATTTATTTGTGGTCTTTTTCTGCTGTTTGGACTTTCCCTTCTCCTTCTGTTTGGAATCTTTTCCATCCGTTGTGATTGTCTTCATGGCGGCGGCAGCGTGTCGGAGGATGCAGTCATTGCCACAGTACACAGAATCAGGAAGAGCATCTCTCTCACAGCCAGGACCGATGCACTTCGGAAGGGAAGACCCCTTGACTGCGGTCACCTGCTGGAAACTCAGGGATGTCACATTTCTGCAGCCACTAGGTTGTGGCAACAGGTCTCTACTGTTTGAATAGTGTGTTTAGCTGTAGGCATCGGCCTTATTTCAGACAAACGTGTATGACAGAACACAGAATGAACTTAAGCTTCTCCAAGGACAGGACAGCAATCTTAAAATAAAAAACTAGATAGCATTATCTTTAGACTTGTCTGTTGGTAAGGATATCATGATTTAAATGTATTCTTAATGAATTAACAATACATTTTAACAGGTTAATCACAACCTTTTATCAACCTTTTGGGTTTGAGGTTAAGCAGGTAAGCATGACCCTTTTTTGGAGCATTTCCAACAAATGTCATTTTCAAAAAAAAAAAACAATATAATTTTTTAATGCTACTAAATGCACTAAAATGTACAGCTCTCATTGTTGCAGAAACACAATTATAGTACCTTTTTGATCCTGTAGCTTAACTGGTAAAGCACTGCATTAACAGCGCAAAGGTTGTGTGTTCGATTCCCAAGAGCACATTTACTTATATGTACTGAAAGTAATTTGACTAAAAGCATCTGCATAAATAAACATTCTCCTAACATTAGTAAACATTCTACCAGCTATATTTGCTGATCATAACTTATTTTGTAACTTATGTAACTTATTTAAATACCCACAAGTTCTTACGAAAATATGCCAAACAACTATTTACAATAAACAATTAAATTATAGATATTGATCAGACAGATTCAGTATAGACATTGAATTTAAAGTAACTTAGAATTAACAAGTTACAATCAACTTACATTATATACAATTTAAACTTAGGTTTTCATTCAATGTTTAACACAGGCCTAAACAAACCTGTAAGCTCTCTATGACACGCAGAACAAAGTGTATGAGAAACAACACGAAACGTCACAATTTCGTCAACATGTCAAAACAACAACTAACAAACAAGAGAAACAGCAGCATGTTTAGACTCATGGTTCATATAACAACGTACCGGCTGGAAAATCTTTATTTTCTTTTTGCCACTAGGATTGGCAGCCTTCTCGATCCTGCCCTTGATGCCCAGGTCATCGGATACCTTCTCCTCATTGGCGACAGCAGCGGTGCTTGACGCAAAATTGGCCTCGGTTTTACGAAGGCCAGACAGTGGCCGTTTCCCGTTCTCTGCAGTTGCTGTGGAGTTACTGGACTTGGTCAACTGTCCTTTGTGCGTGCTGCAGTTAGGGCAGACGTAGTCTTCCCCATTTCTCTCCATCAGTCGGCCTCGTGCCTCAGTGATACCGACACAGTCGCCGTGAAACCACTCCTCACAGCGATCGCAGCAGATCATGAACCTAAGCACAAGGGTTTCAATAACCAAACACCCTCAAAAGAACAAATTTACTGAAGCCACACAACACCCTCTGACAGTGAAACAGCATATTCTGACAGACTAGAGATGCACTAAAATGACGTTAACATTGTTAAATATTGTTAAACTGCTAGGCGTGTCTGATACCAATGATTTTAATTTAGCATTTTATCTTTCAGGGTTTAAACAGACTTGATGCATTTTTAAAAGAAATCTTCAATTTAAAGTGATTTTTTATAATTTGCTTACAACAACAAGAACAAAACTGATCACAAATTAGAAACTTTAGAAAAACATCATAGAAGTCAAATAATCATGTTCCTAAAAATTAGCACAATATAACAAGCGTTTCCATTTCACTCAGTCTAAAGTCTAATTACTTGCATTTGAAAACTCTGACTTAACATTTTTATTACTTATTGAAACCAATAGAAAATGAAAATTAATGTTTTATTTTTATTACAACAGCTGTCCAAGGGCAACAAGCCCTGGAAAACATAATATTATTTAAGTATTATGTGCATCTGCAACAATAACGGCATGTATTAATATAATATTAATGCAATATTATGCAGTAATGTGCTACTGGTGCAGTAATTATTCTGTATTATTATATTTATTGTTCTATATGAATAATATTATTAATGTTTGTGTATATACTGGACATTCTGTGGACTGCAAATAAAGACACATACCTTTTATTGTGTTTCTGCCTGCAGATGCAGTATAGTGCATTGGGGTCATAGCCGTCACTGTCAGACTCACTGGACGAAGACTCTTCATCATCATCGTCGTCATCTTCCTCCCCCTCTGTGTCTTTGTGGACCTTCGCTGCTCCTGCTTTTGGTTTAGTGTCTTTTTTTGAGTCTCTAGTGAGTGCTCTGGTGGGAGGACGTCTATTTATGGGCTCGTCTGAGGACTTCTCTTTGCTCTTCTTTTCATTCTCATTCTCATCCTCATCCTCTTTCTCCTCCTTCCCCTCATCATCCTCTTTCTTTACGTCCATTGCTTGCTCTTCATCCTTTTTAATTTCCACCTGCTTTCCATCTTCCGCACTGGCTTCAGTCTCAGCATGTTCCTCAGACTCTTTCTTCTCCTCACCTTCACCGTCTTCTTCATTTTCAGAGCTGCCATCATCGCTGACTGAGCCACCGCTTGCTTTGGACCTAAGGGATCTTCTCCTTTTTCCTCGTCCTCTTTTCCGTTTCTCTGATGAGGAGACTTTTTGTTCCTCTGTTTTGGCTTCTGTGTTTCCATCAAAGCTTGCCTCGGAAGCCGTTTCAGCATCGGTTGGGGTCTGCGATGGAGGATCTCCACCCTCAAGGCGTGAGGGACAGCTCCTCCGTGCTGCTCCTCTTCCTCGTTTTACAGTAACTAGAAACTCTTCCAGTTTGTCTGTACGCTTGGCCTGTCTTCCGCTGCGACGCACCGGGGTGTTCTTTCCCTCTGGAGTCTCTGAAGCCATTTCACCAGGGACTTCCCTCTTAGCGATGGTGGTTCGACGAAACCCCCAAGTCTTCTTAAACTCACGAGAGGGCTTAGTGGATTTTTCGGGGTCGTCTACTTTATCTTCACTAACATCACCTTGGTCTTTCTGATCGTTGACTTCTTCCAACACTGTTTTTGGTTCTGTGTGCAAGACGTAGCAAAAATATATTTCGATATCATCAATAAAAGAACACTGCAATAAAATTAAAGCCCTTTAATTAGCAGCATGCAGCAGATATCTGATCCTGTTAGCGATTACAGTTGGGATTTGTGCATTTGATGAAAGTGCGGATGAAATTACAGGCATACTGAACATCACATTTTTAAAAGAACTGAAACGTTGCAATGCACATAATTAAGGAAACCTTAAGTTTCAGTGATTTCTTTCTACTTAAGTACACTCCCCATTAAACCCCTTCAGAGAATCTGGTTCCATTCAGCCCCACAGCTCTCATGAAGCAGTGCATGTGGTGGAATGAGCCATGGGTACCTTGTGAGCTGGTATCCACTGGATCCTGGCTGGGCTCAGGCTCAGGGGCTTGAGCCAGCTCAGGGCTCACACTCTCCTCCATAACAGAGAAACACTACTTTTCAAACAGAATATCTATAATTAAGAAAGAAGAAAAATGTAAAATTCCTACATATTACCAGAAGTGTTTTGTCTTCTCAGCTGGGGATTACTGCTGGGTTTCTAAGACAAAAAAAGTGCCTGTGCACAAATGGAGCACATTTCTGTTGTGGATGTTGCTATGCACTTGATAAATTGCTGTGAGGATCATATATACAAGGCATATATACAAAAGCAAAAAAATCCTCTCAGAATTCTCTTAAATAATTCTAAGTGATCCTTGACCAAAGCATCTTGTGATCTCAGACTGGCCTCTGTTTTGAACACATTGATTTAAAGATAACATGGATCAAAACCTTTTTTTGTGTCTATAAGCATCAAGCATGATTTCAGGTTTTCTGCATTCTAGGTTCTTTGCAACGATAATAATGGTTTTATAACATTCAGCCTAATTTGATTGAATTACATAAACTACTTAAATACTTGAAAACTGAGTATTTGAAGAGATTCTAATAACTAACTGTTGACCAACAGTTGTAACAGCCTGTAAGAGTGATGAAACTACATCACAACTACTTTAAAAATGAGAGGAAAACTACAGGCTGTCTCAAATGCAGATAATGCAGTAAATGAAATTTACAAGGTCTGTAACTGTGTGACCTCAGTGTCCAAAATCAAATAAAGAAATCACATAATGGAGTAGAGAAATGCGGCACCTGTATCAGTTGTCAGGCTCAGCTGCAATGATGACCAATACTGGAACTATCACAGATACTGATCTAAAAAAATAAGACAAAAAAATCAGTAAAAATAGCAAGCAAAACTTTAACCACAGCAAAACTTCAGGTCAAGGCAGAGGCTTCATAAAAGTGATTGCATGTCCATTCAGCCTATATAACACGCCGTCTAAACAAACTGGATTCCATCAGTATTAAGTCAAGTACATATATGAACATCAATACTTTTGTAACCTTACCACTGCAAACGGTCTATAAACGTTGTCTATGAAAACATTATGCAACCTATTTACAACCACAAACATCTGAACTATTCATTTAGTCGTTTCTCATAATTCATCCTATACAAAAACAGTTTTTGAAACAATACCACCCTTTTAAACGTGTTATACACATTGGTTTAATATTACTCGATTACACATGCAACCTTACGACAGACTGACACTATCATTTCTGTCAAACATAACTTTTACTTCATTGACGTCTTAACGTTTTATATTAACTATTATCTCAACCATTACTGATGCTATACTCGTACTATTCTCTCTACTAGTCAAGAAATACCATTGCATAAAAGCAAGACTATGATAATCTGCCAAATATTTACACTTCACATTTCTAATAGTGAAGGCCAATTCTCTATCTTTGTTCATATTTTTCCATACATCACTCTCCCTTAAACTACATTAAATGTATAGTTTAAATATACATAAATGAAAACGTACACGATGCTGCCCTGACACGGCCGTCCCCTGTATTATGTGTCATAGTAACACGACAACAATTACACAATTAAAGCAGCATAACAAACAC
The DNA here is from genome assembly GCA_036877545.1 of Yasuhikotakia modesta. Classification (NCBI taxonomy): domain Eukaryota; kingdom Metazoa; phylum Chordata; class Actinopteri; order Cypriniformes; family Botiidae; genus Yasuhikotakia; species Yasuhikotakia modesta. The sequence continues at coordinate 96,348 of JBAJNP010000097.1, read as the reverse complement.
CCACAGTCGCTCTGAAATAGCCACACACGTTTTAAACGACAAAACGCAATACAGACTGTGACATATAAACAGTTTTCTCAGTGTAAATATTGAGTTTTGCTACTCGACCGTTAGCATTGGCTAATCGTTAGCGCGACCTCCATTTCACGTCCTCGCGCTCGTGCTCAGTCGCGCTTATATAAGAAAGCTTCATTGCAGCCTTTAATATAATTTGAAGCATCAATAAATAAAAACGATCTAGTGGCTTTACCAAATATGTCTTTATTTTACTCTATAATACATAAATAAAGGGTCAAACGTTAAAAGGGTGCGTTTAGGTCACGGAGGACTGCCACGTGACGAGTTGCCAATACCTCACCATGCTAACGCCTGCGTGTAGCATTTATTGTTTTAAAGCAGATCAATTCAATCAGAACCAATGTTGATGAAAAATGTGCTGAAGTCTTCTACCCAACAATGCTCATGTTGTTTCTTCAATATACACACATCGCAGAAGCGCTTACACGGTGCTACGTTGCTTCCTCCATTAATGCAGAAAATACGTAGAGGAGACATTACAGAACCGTAAAATAAAGTAATGGCTAAAATCAAGATTTAAACAGAAGCTTCACAAGCAATGCACCACGTTTTATTATTAAACCACAGGACCGCACACACCCACTTCATCGCCCATTACAATTTAAAACTTAGCATTAAAACATAATATCAATATTATAATATAAATCACATTCATGTAATCAAACATCTGTATTAGTGAAATTCTATAATGAACAATTACATGTTAAACAAACATTATAAATACCTTAACATTCGACACCCTGATACATCAAAAAGACACACATAAATACATAAATATACACTTCCTTTAATTCACACTTGTATACCATGGCTTGCAGTTTCACACCACAACAAACATTTAAACACATCTGCATGCAAAATATCTGCTTTTAACCTACATCTCCACAGTTGTTCCGATCACTCTTATCATATCAAGTAAATATGGAGGCTCGTGGCGCCATTACTGGAGCGCGAGTTTCGCTGCTGTGAACTGTATGCGCGTGAGAGTCCATCTCTGCATCTATTTGTAATATAACAACGGTGGACGAACATGCATCACTACTCATCGCGACAGAAATGTATACTTACTTATTAGCATTAATATTGTTCGGCCTGCAGTCAATGCAACGGTCTGACCTCCATTTTCTTTCTTGTGGATGATGGTGGCGATTGCAGTATTAGCTTTGCTTCGGATAGCATGAGGCAGAGCACATTCTCCCAAACATAGATGCGCTGATAAAGTCAAGCGACACACTGGTGTGGAGGAGAAAATGCACCCTCCCCAAACTTGGCATGCACAACTGCGCTCTCTAGTGTGCACTAGGTGACCGAAACCTGCCGATGTACTCAATGGTCATGCAACGATTGATCAAATCATACAGGCATGAAAACTGTGGATATATACATTTCTGATCGTAATTTCCAATAATGCAATTCCATTAATATACATTCCCTAAACAAATGCATTTTGTACATATGCTTAATGCTATGTTACGCTCTTATCTAAACATAAACTTTTTTATCTTTAGTAGACAAGTAGTAAACAACTTGGTATGTAAATTCATTGGTCAAATAGGGTGGGAACCCTTAAGGAATCTGACAGTCAGTCACAATGAAAAAAGCACAGAATTCTCCTTTCCCCCCTTATTTGAATGCGTTACTCATCAAAGACCCCAATAAGAGACATTTTCATCAGGTTTTCTTTAATTTACTTGCACCATACAAAAACTATTAAATTACAATTTAGACCACAAGATCTTTATTTATATACAGTATGTAAAGATCTATTTGTACTTCTTTTGTTTGAAAGCCGATCGTGAACACTCTCCTTTTCTGTATATGGTTTGGAATAACATATTTATGCAATATTAACAGTATAACATTAAGGAATGTTTTAGTTTGTGGTTCATAGACACAGTAGTTTGTTTTTTACACAATGAGAATAAAGCATGAAAATGAATAAACATTCAAAGCAATTATACCTGGCAAAGACCTTTGGTGCCCTTGTTGTGATAAACATTGAAACATGAATATTTTATAACAACAACAACAACAAAACAAGAATAATGTTTAAACAAAACAAACTGGTATATTTTAAAGACCAAATAAGAAATATTATTTGGTTGAAACCAAAATAACTTTACATGAGAACATGGGTTCACAGTCAAAGAAGTTACTAATAATAGAAGGTATGATATCGTATTCTATCATTTGTCACTGCTCTAATCTCACATTCTAATAGGGTTATCATAAAAAACTGAGCCCATGAGATCTGACTGATGTCACAAGTGGAATAAAAACACAAACAGAGCTACTGATTGTTGATGCTGATAAACAGAACAAGAACCATAAGGCATTACTAAAATATTACAGCAAAACAATTATCATCAGTCAATATCATGTTGACTATTATCTAATGATAATACATAGTTTTACAACAGTACAATCTCTGTGTCCATGGACACACTCAAATCTAACAAGATTGTGATGAAGTAGTCACATTTTTTTAAACAGTGTTTAAACCTGTCTTAGCAATGGAAATAATATAGTCTTTTAAGTTATATATTACCAAATATTTGTTTAGATAAACTGGCATAAATAAGATATTCCAAGAAATACAGAACAGTACACATTCTAATAAAAATACTAAAAAGTAAAAAATAACATTCTTATTTTGTTTTTAACTGTAAATAAAAAAGTTACTTTACTGTGACCATGAGTGACTTATTTTTGAAAGATTACCACTACATCAGGTTCACAGAGATTTAGATCAGAGCCAAAGTTTCGAACCTTCATCTTAAACAAACGTTTGAGAAATTTAAAAGAAATAAAGAACTCTTTCAGCTCAGAATCTATCCCATAAAAAACAGGTAACTCTTTTATATTAGACCAGGAGTATGTCTGTGGTCTTTGTGTCTTTTTCTGAAAACATTCAGACATAAACAGAAAAAACATCACAAAATCACAATCAGGCAAGACAAACATGTTAAACAAAACTTTGTTAGATGACTTTTTGTAGTGAATAACTTGACAACATTTATGTACAATATCTGTACAGAAGTGCTGTTTAGTGTACAGTATGTACATCTGAGCTAGGACATAGTGACAGTGACGGTGTCCTTGGTCTTTTCTGCATCATTATCTTTGTCTGCAGGTGTAGTGGATGCAGTTTCTCTGGGTGAGTTGGGTCCATTGTTGGGCTGCCCGGGAGCTTTGGGGGTAACATCTGAGCTGCCTTCTGTTTCTTGATCTTGCTGTGATGATGTTGCTGCAATGCAAAAAGTCAGTGTTTACTTATATTAATGGGGACATTCCATAGACTTCTATTGCTATTAGAAATAGCTACTAATAAACAATATAACCAACCCTAGCCCACACTCTAAAATATTTGGTTTTGCTCAGCTCATGTTTATGGTTAAGTACACCCCCAAAATACACATTTAAATGACATAAATTAGTTTGTTTAGTTTACATTAATAAAATAACCCAGAATGCCTTGACAAATGGAATGTGTGAACCATTTCTTAACTATTCATTTAAATTTTCAGGTAGAAATATGGGTGAATGATTTGCAAACGAGCTATTAATTCGTAAATTAATAGCTCGTTCGAGTCAAAAACCGTTTCAAAGAATTGGTTCTGAATCTGTTCACTGATCTGGTTCTTGATTCAATTCACTGACTCAATCGAAGCATCAGACTCCATCTTACCAGACTGTGTGCATGACTTCATGTGTTCAGGCCAGTGTGCTTGTTGGCAGGGGTAGTCGCAGTAGCTGGTGTTCCAGCAGCAGTAGAAAATGGCCTCCTTCCTGCAGTTTGCACACCACTGCTTCTTTTTAGTTTCATCCACCGCCTGCTGCTTCTCCACCTCCATCTGTTTCTTGACCTCTGTCACAATTCGCTCTCGCTCCTGCTCAAGGCTCTGCCTCATCTCTGCCATGGTTAACTCTGACACACACAAACATACACACAGAGTTCAAGGTCAGTTCAAAATGGATTTGGAATCAGTCATGCCCACAGATTTGTTGTTTCTTGAAAAACACACACATTTTCGCAGTATAGGTGACAACAAAGGTTTATATCCATAAATATGATTATTATCAGAAAATGAAAAATGATCTACCTAAATTGTGCTTCATCTCTGACAACTCTTGCTGATGCAGCCATTGCAGTTTTTCTATTTCAATTCGCAACCGTCTAATCTGTAAAAGTGAATAAAGAAAGCTGTTCAGTTTCAGATAAACAGGTTGCTTAAATAATTTATCAACAGTTTAAAGTGTTGCTCTGCAGATTTTATTACATAAATACAAACCTCAGCTATTGTGTTTCCTGACGTGCTCTTGGAAAGGTCATTATATATTTCAGTCATCGTCCCTTTAATTGCATCCATGATCTGATAAAAATTAAATAAAAAACTTAACCTGTATGCCAGCATATCAATAAATGCATTTATGAGAGGTTTTCATCAAAACACGTTATTTGATGCATCACTGATACCATTCCTGGCAATTTCCCTCAGTAAAATCTCACTTTGTTAGTGTACTTGGCAATGTCAGCTGCTACATCTGCAGATGTGGTGGAGATCTGGAAGTCTCCAGATGTGGAAGTAGATGATGAAGAGGAAGAGCTAACAGTGGCTCCTGCCATCACGGTGGCCGGCACTGGCACGCTGGTGACCAGAGTGACTGCAGATGTGGACGTGCTTTGTGGAGAATCTTTCTGCTGCACGGCTGCATGAGCAAACATATAATTGTAAATATGAACAAAAACAAATGATAATTTCTTTATAAAGAAACTTTGTAACATTTTACAGGTTTGACATTTTAGTAATTAAATTCTTCACTGCTTTAGTTTAAACATTACCTTTAACAGCTTGTCTTGTTTGGTATCTGGTGCTAGATGATGGTTGTTGTCCCGACGAGGACGAGGAGACCTGCGCTTGCTGCTGTGGCTGTTGGCTGCGCTGCACCTGCGTCAACACCTGCGCCTGCGTCGCCGGCTGTGCCTGGCCCTGCTGCTGCCTCTGTACCTTCTGCATGTGCCACTTTTGAGAGGATGTTTGAAACTTGGTGGTGGGGTTCCACACCACGGCTCGCTGAACCACAGGAACAGTCTCTCTGGGCAGCAGGGGGCGCTGTTTCTTTACAGTGCTGGTGGGTATGGGTGAGGAGCTGTGGGTGGTGGCGGGTGTGGTGCTGGGGAGGGTGGATGTGGTCAGAGGGGTGCTGGCTGGAGCTCCTGTGAGGGATATTATGTTGAGGGGGATCGCCATTGGAGACTGAGATGGGTCTTTGACACCCAAAGTGGAGGAGAGAACAGCTGAGTTTTGAGGCTGAGTGAGAGCACTTGAAATTGAAGTGGATTTACCTGCAACCAAATTAAAATTAGATTAATAAAATGCTATCTAACTCATATCATAACCAGTTCAATGTTATGCAAAAGCAAACAATAAATAACATTTATTCCAGGATTATTTATCCTAATGAGCCATGACAGGTAACACATTTTGTCATTTTTGTTGCATTTTGTTGCTGTGGTTCTTAAAAGCATTGTGAGCCTAAGTTAAAAGCCAATGATACCAACTGGCTTTACAATACACTTTACATGTAGTTGGGTTTTAAACATATTTTTAAAAAAGTACTATTAGGAGTAGAACCTTTTTAGGATTAAATTTAAATGTAAATTGATAAAGTACTAAGCTAAAAACAATGGTACAAAACAATTTCATTACATCGTTTCCTTCTTTATTGACATTGATTAATGACTCTAACCCTCAGGTTTGGAGGCTGTGGGCTCTTTGAGTGCGGTGACAGCGGCTGAATCTCTCCTCGTCCTCTTCCTCTCTTTTCCTGCCTGCTCCTCCCCCAGGTCAATGACCAGCTCCCTCTCCGAATCAGAGTCCATGTCCACATCAACAGGTGCCGGTGGCCCCGCCTCCTCTGAAGTCTTCTCTCTAGGATCAGGAGATGCGGAAGCTGCTTTTGCTTTCTCCAGAGGTTCCTTCTCTGTTTCCATACCTGGTTTCTCTTTAGCTATAGAGTCAGTTGGGTTTGTTTTCTGGGTTGATTCCCCTTTGATTGTTGTGTTGGTGGTTGTAGAAGACTCAGTGGTGCTGTCTTTGTCCTCACCAGCAGCCGCAGAGGGTTTTGTCTTCTTTTTAAGGGGCTCTTTTGCATTTTTACCATCAGCAGAGATTTTATTGTCTAAGCTGCTCTTAGATTTCTGGTCGTCTTCACTGGCGTACTCACTGTCGCTGGAGTCAGACTTGTCAGATTCCTCAGAGTCACTGTGCTCGACACCTTTATAAACATCCTCTGATATTTCATCTATACCTGTAAGACAGAGAAATGCCTAACCAACAAGAAAATAACAAGAATAGCTCAAAATCAATAATTCAAAATTTGTTTGGAAATAAAAGGCCAAATAAATATGGTCTGTTAAGGTCTGTAAATGAAAACAAAAAACTATAAACATAAAAGGAAAACTGAGAAACATTAGGCCCTTTTAAAAATACAATTCCCGTCATAAAAATGCTGTAAAAGTGCATTTTTACGTTTAGAGGTCAAATCATGCAGGCAATTTGCTGCCATAAAAAGGGTCTTAAAGATGGCGTAAAACTTTTGTATTGATGCTATGTGAGAACAAAGTCGTAAAATTAACGGTCTGAGGAGGTACAAGATTATAAGTATCTGACAGAAATTACATGAGAAAGTTTGACTGAACTGTAGGAAAAAAGTTAAAGAAAGTCACTGTAATTTTATATTCAGTTGTAACAACATTTAAATCAAAATAGTCAATGTAATGATCTCTTGTGCTTCAGGTGGTTTCGGTTCTCACATGGCTGAGACATGTCCATCTAAACTCACCCAGCTGTGCTTTGCAGCTCTCTATGGTCTTGTCCAGGTTGAGCTGGAAGCGGCTTCTGATCTGTCTCTTAGGGGAGGTGAGAGAGGCCTGCTGCTGTTGCTGCTGCTGGACACTCTCACTCAACTCCTTCAGGTCCATCTCCGCCTTACTGCGATCTAACAGACAACAGTGTTCAGCCTCATCATATGTATTCAAATAATTGGTGCTTGAATCAATATTTAAACTGAATTGATAATTAAGTGTACACTAGTTATTTCATTACACCCCTTTTACATTTTTGAATGAATATTGCTTCATGATAGATTATGTTTCTTGATGCTTCTTAATGCTTTTAGTCAAAGTAGAATGTGTTTTATTTGAGAAGTGTGTAATTGCTAGCATCATATTTTGCTATTGGTCAAATAAAGCGATTGCCCCAAACTCATGCCATTGGTTGATGACAGGCTGTTCAAATAGAAGAAATAGTGCTCCAAATCACAGGCTTTACACATTTTTTCAGGAAACAAACAAATGGCTCAGCCTTAGAGTCTTACTTCAAATTCAAAATGTGGTCTTCTCTCATCACAACGTATGAAATGAAGTTACACCTGAGAAAAAATACGTAGAAGCAAAGGAGGTCTACCAAGGTTGAGGTTGAGGATGCTGCCCGTGGTGGGGGTCTTCTCCTGTTTAATGGGGGTGCTGGGAGCTGGAGAGTGGAAAGGTTTAGGGCTCTCTAGGGTGCTGCCTGGAAGACCTGATCCTCTAGGAGGGGTGGGTGATGCTGAAAGAAAAGTTTTGACAGTTTAATACTTAAATGCTTTAAGTTTAATATACTGCATGCTTGGCCTTTTGGCAGGTTGATTCATTTTAAGGTTCTTTATCATCAAAGCTATTTTGCATATGTTTGACAAGTCACATATGCATTCAACGTATGCAAAGTAGACAGCAGAGTAAGTGTTTGTATTTTTAGTGTTGTATATACCAGTACAATCCATTGACTCCTCTGCTGTGCTGTAATGGGGCAGGGCTGCTTTAGCATGGCTTTTCTCTGCAGTCTCCTGTTCTCCATCAGATCCCGTATGGGCAGAGGAGTTAGTGCTCATTGGTGAACGAGGCATGTCTGTTAATGAGACTCGCCTTCCAGTCCCTCCCCCTCCGGTCCCGCCCCCTCCAGTCCCACTGGACACCATGCTCTTACCCACAAGCAATTTTGGGGAAGCTGTTAAATCAAAGCTGAACTTGATCTTTTCTTGCTTTTCGGGTTTGACAGAGCCCGCACCAGGGTTCGCTGGGTCTAGAAGCATCTGGAACTGGTTGTCTGGTGTGTACGGCGTGCGGAACGGAGCGTAATTAAAGACACCAAACTTTTTGCGGATGTTTTCTACATACACTTCCATCTCCTGCATGGCGCTGTTGAAGATGCTCTTGGTCTTCTTTACAGAGAAGGGAATTTCTTTGGACATGAGGTAACAGTTGTTAATAGGAACCCAGGCCCTGCAAAAATAAAGACAGAATTAAACAAACCAGATTACATTGTGTTTTACTCAATGGTCATTGAAAATTGTTTTAAAAAATAGTGGCTCTGTAGAAGGATCACATATTTAGGTCATTATTCATGTTTCACTACTTAAGGTCCTCAGATAAGAAGCATCCAACCCCATTCACTTTCACTGCATGTAAACACCTGTTTAAATGTTGTAACATCTCTTTGTGGGCTCCACAGATGTCATACAGGTTTGGTGAGTAACTTTGTGTATTTCAGAGTTTCATAGATTCTTACCTGTCGTGCTGCCCAAAGAATCGGGCATCCACTTGCCCATCTTTATCTCGAAGAGCTTTGGCCGGCCAAAAGGGAAACCCCTTCAGCTTGGCCCATACCAGGGGGTGGGGGTTGCTCTGATGCACACAGATATTAGAGGAACAGATGGTTAACTTACACTGGTCACTGTGTGAATTAGGAATTTAGAAACTTTGTTCACTGTAAGACACTCACACATGGTTCACAAAACCAGTTGTCTCTTTTCTGGCATGCAGAGAGATAGCACTCTGGACAGACTTCAATCTCATTCATCTGTAAAGTAAATTGTAAAAATTTCAACCTGTGCACTTTTTTACACAATTTGGCTCATGGGTTTTAAAATAGACTGTACATACTTCATGTTCGCAGATTTTTACAATAACTTTTGCCGTTGCTGTAAGTTTATGGTTGCCTGAGGGGAAAACAGCTTATATTAATATCAAAACTTAGGAAATAACATTGATAAAACTACAACCATGTACTGTACAACCAACCTCCATTATAAATGATACAGTTATGCAATATCCACTTCACATCAGCCAGGAAAGCCTCAGTGGAGCCGTACATTTTCTTTTTAATATTCTGAATAATAACAAAGGAAACGTGAATTAAATGTTTTCATAATATAACCAAGACACAAATTCTCCGATTATAGCAACTCAAGCATCAACGGTTTTCCTCTCACCTTTTCTAAAGTGCAGAGATCCATGGGGTGAAATATATACTCTGCATAATCTGGATGCTGTTCCAGGGACACTGGTTTTTGAAAGGGCTCCGTCTGAGCAGAGGAAAGATATAGAGAAAACAGACATTTTAGCACTAACAAAACATCCCTCTATAGTTGCTCACTCTCTATATGACTGCTGGTCCACAGATTCTTTTTTTAAAATCCTCCTCCAACTACAAAGTCTGAGCTACATTTTGTGTCCAGTTAAACTGTATTTTAATATGACCCACTACAAACATGTTAGAAAAGTAGGGGACAGAAGAGAGAGGAGTGGGGGGAAAAGCAAGATGTTTTCTGCAGGGCATTTGTTTACCCAATTAAAAGTCTTTCTCCGTGAAGCAGCGTCATGGGGAAGCTGAGAGGATGGACGAGGTTGGTCCTGTTAAGAAAGCACAACTGCCCCATGATCTGAGGTGCCTCTCTCAGGCCGTTTTCACACTTGGTTTGACTGCTTGGTCTGAACCCGAGTTCGATTCCACCCTGCTACCCCTGCCCCGCAGGTTTCATTTTACATTAAGGTTATTTGTGTGCAAAATGTGGTATGTTTATGTAAAAGATTTTTTTAACAATGTGGCTAGTTAACAATGCAGAAGGAAGTCCAAATGTTTATCTTTTTGGTTGGTGTCAAACTGAATCGGGTCTGCACCAAAAGCTTGAGTGTGAAAGCGACTCAAGAGCACCATTGAGAAGTTAACAAAGCTATTTATGTGTGCAGAATATGTCCATGTCTGCTCTATAAGAAAAAGGTTTTAAAATAACTAACTTCAGATGGAAGTGTACTATGATGAAAAAGAAGGAAATAGCAATTTCTCACCATAATTTTGGTGTTTTCTAAAGATCATCCCACTAGAAGCAGATCACTATAAAGCTGAAATGCATGCATCTAATGTAAAGTCACGGGACGTAAAACTTACACCTGGTTGTTTCATCTTCTGGAGAGCAAACTTCAGTAGGAAAGACAGCTGTTCCAGTGTGAGCATCGTCATAGCTTTACTCTGAGTCTCTATGCATTCTGCGACTGTTATTTTCTGAAATATATAGACAGAATTATAAAGCTGTAAATGACTGCAAATGTTATGGAAGCAATATAAATAAAATGTACCATTCTGACCAAAATCAAAGAGTTTGATATGTAATGTTGATATACTCATATGACCAGTGTTTACATATCAACATCAATGTTCACTCTGTATTGGTACTGTTCCTTTCTCATAGCCAATCACTGCAAAGGTTATTTACATACAGACGAAGCTGCAAAGAAGCTACAAAATTCAGACTGTTTAATAAGAGTCAGAAAGCAGAAAATGGTCATGGAAGACATTATACTATTATACAAATATATTTTATTATATTAAAGAGGCCATGCTGACATTCAAACTGACATTCGCAGGAAATGAAACCAGACAGCTTAAATTATAAATCAAGTTTACAGTTGCAAATTGGGGTAAGGAGACTGCTTTAAACACTGCTTTGAATCTATGTTACGTAACATTTTTGAGTTTCCCTGAAAGTAAAACCTTTACTTTTCACACCCATCTTACTATTATTATTATTTTAATATAAACTATAAATACAAAATAAGACTGACTGACTGACTGACTGTAAATGTGCATTGTGAGGAAGATTTTTACTATTTCATATTCAGATATTCAGATTCAATTTTTAAGCGGTCACATGCTTGCGTGAGGCAGTACCTCACATTCAGGGCAGAACCAGTCTCCTTCGGGCTCTGCAGCCAGTTTGAGGCACTTGGCGTGGTAGACCCGCGGGCAGAGCTCACAGCAGAGCACCTGGCCCTCGCGGTGGCACACCCAGCAGTAGAAATCGTTCCGCCCGTCCTGCGGTACAACATCAACAGGGTCTGTGGTGAGTGCGGGCTGCTTCACATAGTAAAAGGGACCATGTCTTAGTTCTGACTGGAATGCGGGCGAGAGAAACAGAGGGTTGGGGTTTCAAAACATGGGTATTAAAGGTAACAGGACAAAACAAACAGGCACAAAGGTTATCAAACAGGAAGTGGCATGGAAGGACAGAAGATGCAGACAGGTGAACGCTGAATTAGTGATGGTTTAGTTATTAACTCAGCTTTGTTAATAAAAATGCAGCTTTGTTAGAAGAGAAAACAGGTCTTAGTATGTTGCAGAGTGTCTAACAAATTATCTCAGCTACATTGAATCATGGCCTGTCTCTGGATACAGCTGGCATGATGGCCAACCTGCTCAAATTGTTTGACTGGTTGCATTTTCTGCCCCCAAACTAAACCAAATCTAAAAGCAGGGTTGTCTATTGCCAATATATGCATGTACAAATATAGAGATGTTATATAAATATAGAGAAGAAAACAACTTAAATGGTTTCAATAGAATAAAACAACTTAACCTAAATAAGTTGCACTATCCATTGACTATCGACAGGAACTGATAAGGTTTTGAACCTTTTAAAACTAAAAATCATTATGATAACAAAAATGAACAAGAAAAAGTAAGACTTTGAAACTCTCCTTATGGTCCATAATCAAAAATATTTAAGAAAAGGGAGTAAATTATCTTGTTTCCGTGGGCCTTAATTAATTATGACACTATAGCAACATCATCCATCTGATCTTGACAATAAGATTCTAAGTCGTTGGGTAAGAAACCTAAATGTTAATCGTCTGAGATATATTAAGATGGAGGTAATGATGAATACCATCAAATCTTGCAGTGAATCACCAAGAAGTCGTCACCCAAAAGACAAGAACAGATGAACACTGTTAGTGAAGTGCCTTTAGTGAATGACTGACAATGACACACGTGTAAGTCGGGCATGCAGGACTGAAACAAAGGTCTGAATGAGGAGAGAAGCTGCACCTGGTCTTTGCTGTTATTGACAGCTCCTGGTTTCTTCTTCTTTTTGACAGGACTGGAGGAGGATTCGGAAGGGGAGTGTCCATTAGAGGAGTGAGGGGGGCTGGAAACTTTGCGTTTTGGGGCAGTCCGTTCTGCTGACCCTTGATCAGAGACTGTAAAGTAATACCACAGATCACTCAAGTGACTATATATATATAAATATATAATATATGTGTGTGTTTGTGTGTGAATACGTGTATGTGTGTATGTATATCAATGCCATCACAATAACGCTGATGTCATATGATGTCATATGATGTCATGATTAAAGCACTCATCTTTATTATTAAAGATGATACTTACCCTTTGATCGTGTTGCGATTTCCATCCCCTCAGTTGCATCTGACTCTGCCTTCACTTCTCCTTCAGCCAAACTGCCACAATAAATAAGACCTCAATGTTACAGGTGTTTCACTAAGGGATTTCAATAGTTTGATGGTGTCAGCTATATTTCAGAGGTTTTCTTTCCAGTGAAAGAAATTGCTTCACTAGCAATATCCTTGACCCATGCAGGTAAGGTGACAATAGAGATAAAGAAGATGAGAAAATCTTTTGAATTTCAGGATCTTCAAAAGCATTTATTCACCGTTTCACAAATTCTGGTAGTTATTGCAACAGCTTCGGCTGCAAAACAGAGAAGTTTCACACCGAAAGGCCCCTGTGACGTCAGATCCGCAGCAGGGCCTCCCTCCAGTCAACACAATATGCTTATTCTCTGAGGGTTTGCACTGTCCACTGACAAATACCTCTCAGAATCCAAAACACACACTAACAGGTGTCAGTTACCATTGAAGAAACTGAACGTTAGAATGTGAAGATTAAATCAGACATTATGTTGTAGGTGTAATTCGAAATGCAATTGAAAATTTAATACTAGCAAAATAAATAAACCCTAAATAAATTAGATTTTGTCCCTGTGGTCTCTTTGGTGATTTGGTTAGGAAGAAGCACATGACAAAAAGCATCAAATATGACACATTTTACCAATTTGAGCTTAACTTAAATGGCAATGCAATGTATTAAGAATTACAAAGTCCACTAAACTAGGTTTTTGCATTAGGCTCCTGAACTCTGGACTAGCTTTTCTGACACTATTTGGGGCTTAGAAATGCTTTCCCAAATAAAATCTAGATTAAAGCGTCTCTTTAGCCAAACATTCCCATAATGCATCTCACAACCTTGTACTGCAGTGACATCAGATAAAACGAAAATAACTATCTTGTACTAGTAATGGCAGTTACACAGTGTTTTCTCCAATAGCCTCCTGTTTCTATACTCCCATGGAGCTACAGCTCATGCCAGCTTCAGTATGTATCCAGCATCTTACGATGACTTCAGATAACCCAACACTGTGTTGAGATACCAAAGACCTCTGCAGTGGTCAGACTCTAATCACTTCTAACAACGCACTTGTCTGACAATGTACAACATTCATGTTCTGTAAAGCAGCATATGTAATCGCTATACAAATAAATCGGAATTGAATCCTCAAGATTCCCTCCTTAAATAATCTGGACAATCTATGTGCCATCCTTCCCTCAAACAAAAAGCACACCAGGCAATGCAGTTTAGATATAACACTGGCACCAAGATGGTTTACCTCCTACTGCCAAGACAGAATGTGTCTCTTTGAAATTCCCCAAAACACAGAAAAGCTTCTGAACAGTTAAGACTGATGGCCCATAACTGCTCGGATGTTGTTCAGCTGCCACTGTCAGTTGGTGCTTAAAATCGATGATAAAACTCCCCAGAAATTTCTATTTCCTGTGCGGCATAAAGGCTATGCGGTTTAATGTTTCCTATCTCAGTCATTTTACAGCATAAATGATTCTAAAATGACATCCAGCCCTAAATGCCTCTCTCTTTCCTGAAGCCCAGGTCATTATCACACACGCCCACCATTGCACTGCTAGCTCAGGAACACAGCTCATCGTTCATGAAACCTGACCACTCAGTCGGAATAAAGACAAAATCACAATGTTACTGACATTAACAGCATCTAATCTCATGCATTTTCCCACTGACAGTCAAATGCATCTGACAGATAACATATAATGTCTCTTTTACGATTTCAAATCGTGAAGCCTGAATTCTGAGAAAATGCAATCACTGATAAGGCAGCGAGATCTTTGCCTTTCCCAGCAGGTTTTTCTCTGTCGTGCACCCCCAACCTTCAAAGATGCAGGTGGGGAGGGGGTGTGTTGACAGCATGCACAAGGCAAACATCTGTACAGACTGAGCATTTGCCATCTTGGCCTCCTCACGTCCAACCTGCATGCACCATTCACTCCCCACCCACAGCAGCATCCAGTTCCTCTTACATAATCAATAACCCAAAAGCATCTGTTCAAAACAACAAAATACAACCATACATTTAGATACAACTTGAACATATAACCACTCGTTCTTTAAAAAAGCACAATCAATCCAACATTGTATGATTCTCCATATAAAAAAACGGACACATAATAACAGCATACCTTTTTCTTTACAGGCACAGTACACAGATTCTTCGGGCTGAGCCTTTTAAATCTATATTTTCAGATATAAAGGCATTGAGGGATGAGACAAAGATGGGTGCAGAATTTTCCAGAAGGGCCTTGCTCTCCCTGCTGCTCTCAGAGCGATTGTCAATCTTTAACCTCAGCTGTGTGCTGCCGATTGGTTTGAGAGCCACACGGAGGCGCGTGATTGGGCGGCTGGCGCTGTGTGGCTCTCTCTGCTTCCCTCTCTCTGCTCTGATACTCTGCTGCAATGCAGGGAGGGCTGCTGCTGCTGCCATTCAGTGGGAAAATACTCCGAAAACCCTCATATTCCTCTTCCCTGAAAACCACCGGCTCCTGTGTGTGAATAAACACAGGACACAGGCTTTCGGACAAACGTGTCAGATGGCTTTTCTCCCTCCTCCCCCTCAAACACTCATGGCTAAGAGCAACCATTTTGATCACATTCTCTCCCTGTCGTGTTAAGTAAGAGCCTAACGGAGCTTTGACAAATGAGTGACTCACAGGAATGCAGTAAAGGTCTTATAACCACCAAGAGACAAAGAAGAGGCTGGAAAATGTAATTGGAGTCGTAGTAAATTACTGGTCTTGGGAATACTCCTCATGCGCTCCTATTTAGCTGCTTAAGAATGACTCTGGCAGTCAACTGCCTGCCAAAACGGATCTCATGCATCAACAAAAATGCTAGTTTTTGTCCAATTTACACAGTCAAATTGTAATAATAACAACAGGTAATCGGCTGCAACTAATAAAATGACAATTTTAAATGGGTTTAACATTACCCCTTTTATTGCTATTCTTTTAAAATGTCTCAACGTAAATACTAAGCTCCATACTCCTCTGCTGTTTCCCTCTATATAAGCTGGTACAGATCACAATTAAAGGTCAGTAAATCACAGGTGAAACACACATGTTGTCAAGCCACACAACAATCAAGCTCTAACAGGTTTAATCAATTAGGATAGCTGAGCAACTGTCAAACACGTCAAAACACACAGGGGATCTTTTTAAAACACTGGAAGCTAGTAGCAAACACCTTAGTTTACCATTTTGGCTTAACCCCCTAATCCTCTTCTACTATATTTAAGTACATAATGCATGTGCTGTCCAAGACAAATATTTGAAAAACTGCACATGCACATAAACTTGCCCTATATATATATATATATTAAAAATGCTACATTTAGATGCTTACATTTACATTAAACAATCTTTGTGGTTCCACAGTCAGAAAAAGAAGCTGTCTGAAATGGCCAACTCATACCACAACTGAGTTTTGATAAAATGACTAGACTGAGTCTTTACACCCCGAGTAAACAAATGAAAGGCTGTATTTAACTAAGCAAGCCAAACAGAAGCCTAATTCACCACCTATATGTCTATCAAAATATGTTTATGGAAGGTAAATTCTTCATTTCAAAGCTAATAACTCTGTCAGCAAATACAATCCACTCCACACTTCTGTGAATTAGGCCCATATCCTGAGCAAAATGGACATGATCACCCTTTGAAATGTGTTGACATGAAACCTGAGCCAAAACTGCAGCTTGTTTTGTCTGCCAATCTGCACGAGAGCTTCCTCTTACAAACCGTCTGCTCCTCAGGGCCTTCCATTTTGAGAGGTCTGGCCTGTGCCACAACCTGACACGACTGTGCTCCTCTCCAGCTCTAGAGAAACATTACTAACAAGAAGAAGAGAAGGCCATTCCTGTCACTGTGCTAGCACAGGTCAGCCATGTGTTCCTGAAGGTTCAAAGACAAACTGAACAAGAGTAAGTGTGATTTCTCAGCTCTGTGCCTGCCAGAATACAGATCTTCAGTGTGGGGACAAGGTTTTTAATTTGCCTCTTAGAAAAGCTAGTATTTATGCATGACACAAATCAACTGTTCAACATTAACATGTAGTGTATAAAGCAAAGAAGCAATGAAAAAGCAGGCTTACCTCTGTGGATGCATGGCTTTAAACACAGTGTATGTCAATGCTTATTAAAACATGGAGGACTGCCCTCAGCCCTCCCTCTCTATACAGAGCAGTCTCAGCTCTCCAAGCCAGCCAAGCCAACATTCTGATAAAAGCTATAAAAGAAGTTCAATGATTGGCTGGGGCTCAGTAGCAGAATGGAAGGCAGCTTCTGATTGGCTGAAACGTTTCCTGAGTAAATGTCTTTTGTTCAGTGCAGGCAGGCTGTGGCAGGATTGTGGACTGAAAGAAAAGCTAGGCCTTGATAACAACAAACTATCTTACACTAAAACTGACCCAAATATAACAGAAACTCTAGCAGCTAATCTCTTGCTGAGTTGTTGTTTTACAGTAAATTAAATATATCAAACGTTAAAAAGGTATGGCAACAAAAGTGTGTCACTATACTCGCATGAGGCCCAGAGTCCCTCCCTGGAATTAATCACTTCACTAAAAAGGAAACCAAACAGAAGTGAGAAATGCCAAGTCCATGTCTTTCAGCTTTAAGACATATCTTAGGAAACAAATCATCTGGAGGCCAATCTCAGGAAATTTGTAAATCATTCACTACTTGAAAAATCATTCACTACTTCCTACTGACAACATTGATTCACAAAACCATAAAAACCGGGGTAGTTTATGCTAGTTGTATCTTTAAGTTACATATTAAGTACACATATTACTGTTTATTGGTATTTTTAATCCAACAAATAAAATGCAGTGCTAATGTTGTGTTGTTATCACCAAAAGATATTGTGATATTTAGTTACTGAGGAATTTTGTAAAAAGTAAGAAAATCCCATTGCATGCACTATGCTGCCTGTTAAAAACAATTGCAGTATTCAGGATGTTATAAACCATGTTTCAGACAGAGAGGGTGGAGTAAAGTAGATCTTATCTTAACCTACTCTAGTTAGACAGGTTCTGAAGCGAGTCAACTACCACAACACACCCCATGCCAGCTATCTCCTTACGAAACTAGATTTTGTCCAAATATTGCCAAAAATTAATAGATGCATATTAACCGTGTTCTTTTAATAGTCGACAATGGCTAAACATTACCAGACACTTGACTGTAGGCTGAAGAAAACATGTTACTGCAACACTGGAATTGAATGATGTCATTAATGTCATAGGAAATACATTCAATACAGCACTACCAATATACCCTATATAGCAGAATTCAAGTTATATGTTGTATATACACATCCTAGATCTGAATTAATATAATACAATACTATTGGTTTTAAAGGTTTAAATTACCAGGGTGTTGCTAAATGCTCAAGGTAGTATTAGCACATTGTTATGCGGTTGCTAGGGTAATTCCCAACTGGACAACGTGCCCACCTAATGTCTGATCACATAGTTTGTATATACATTTTGGTTATATAGTCTATATTGTTGTCCACTTTCGCATAGGAACATTATATTCCTGCCTTAGTGATATGGGCATTGTTGACATTTGATGCAGAAACTGTTGCGTTAAAGTCCATGTTCTTTAACACTTATGACTGGGAGAAAACGTGCTTGCTTTAGCAAACGCCACTAACACTATGACAGCAAGAGTAATTTTATGACATATGGATTTGTAACTTATTCATCACCAAAAAAAACTAGCTTATTAACATTATGATCATTAATAAAACCTGTCTGGTGGAAATACCTTAGCAGATGCATGTGTGACAGAATACATGTCTAATAATATGTCATCCTTTTAATAATCTTGTCATTCACTTATAGGCATTATCGTGATCTGCGTAAGCTTGCAGCTCAGCATTCCGCGGCGTTAGCAACCAAAACACGCCCAAATATCAACGAGACTGTCAAGCTGTATTCGTCGCCGACATGTTGTCGCTGTCAAACACTGTTTAGTTACCACGGTGGGGGTCACTGAAGAGGGTTTATTACCGCCGAATATGTGAATTTCCGCGCGGTCTGTGTTTCTCCAACAGCGCCTGTCGACCTCGTGTCGACACTAGAAACGATTACCAGCACTGAGCCACAAACGTTACATTGTTCATCGTGGCAAAATATTTCACGGAGATGGTGTTTTATGACCCTTATTTCATATTAATATTCATTTCAAAAACAATTTAAATGTACTAATTAAACATTAATACGTTTTTAATACGTAAACAATTCATCATTTTTGGGTTCAATGTTGCAGACTGTCCGCTAGAGGAAGCTGTTCGGCTTCCGCCTCCGATGTTGTCATCTGTACTGAGGACAGCTGTCTAAGACTCCCTGCTGCATTAATAAATCAAAACACATACTGACACAGACACACACACTCGCACAGCATGGAAGAGCTCAAGCCAAAGAAATATTGATGATATGGAGAATTTTTCCATAGGTGCTGTGTTTTTCCCAGCTGCATATTAACAATATGTCAAGATATTCACATGAGTCAGAGGCTCTCTGCTGCTTTTGTTATATTTATTTCAGTCTTTTCCTGCATAAAGGATATATTAACAAAATCTCAGTAAGTGTAATCTTATTAAAGTAAAAAATGGGTCAAGTGTTTTTCAACAATTTATATCTTATTAAACCATATGTTAGTTTAAGATTAGGAATATCACTTCCTCACTTAACCTTGAATTGAATAGTTGTAATTGTTGCACTTTTAAATTTTACGCTTGTTGCAGGTTCTTACATTTCTGAAGAGGCGATTTAACCTTGTAAATGTTTAAATTGCGTCATGTGGAGAGGGGTTGGGTGAAAGAGAGGTTCATGGCTGGATGTTTGCAGGTAGAACATCTATAGATGCAGATGATTGGGGGCTATCTCCTGTCCTTTTAAACTGCTATCTCCTGTCTTTTCAAAGGGTGCAGACGGAATGAGGGGGTTGGGGGTTAACCGTCTCACACTCCTAGAGGGGGGAAGCCGGTTTATGCTGTGATTTGGGGGAGGGAACAACAGGTCTATAGGCCCCTATTTATCTGAAGAACATTATTGGGATGCTTATATCGGGTTTTGGGGACTGAAATAAGCATGTGATCAAAGGATGAGTACAAAGATACTGAAATGTTTTCACATATCACAAAACGTTAATAATTTCTTTAGTTTCAAATGCCCCCTGATCTTAATTAGCAACCTGCTATATTTCTTAACATAAAGGTGCAAATAAGACCTGTGAAATGATGTCTTTATTTCTGCAGTGATTCATAAGCCAAGATGGTTGCTTGACTCCGTGCCTTAGTTTCACATCTACATTCCTGGCCAGATGAGACCAGAGGTTGTATAGCAGGGAACTGTCATGACAGGAAACAGCAAGCAATGAGCTAATTACTACTCTCTCCCTCTCTCTCTCTTCATTCTCCCTTCCCCCTCCCTCTCTCTTCTCTCCCTCCCCTCTCTTTTTCCTCCCCTCCCTCCCTCTTTAGCACTGTCTCCTCCAACAGTTGAAATTCTACACTGGTATGCCTCAGAGATCACCATGGAGACGAGTTCATTGCTATCTTCCCTGTCTGGTCTTCAGAGGGCACTTACAGCCTCTGCAGACCACAATAATAAGAGTGTGTCCTAAAAGGCCCTTTTGACCATTTAATCATATTTGCATAAGTATCTAAATATATATATATATATAAATATACATCACACTGTGTAATCCTATTGTGCACTGTATAGTCTATACTGGCATTGAGCCACAAGACTCTGATAATTTAAACACAGACTGTCAAATAAGTTTGCTATGTCAATATAAAATCATTTATACAGTACATAACAGTCCTTGTTTAATGTAGCATTATTCCTGAACATTTTAAAACAAATGCAAACAATAACTGCCCTCGCCATGCGACCACAACTGTGTTACTTAATTAACAAACTGGATTTAACTACTTTATATTATGCAATACAATGGCAATACAAAGATAAATTGCCAGCAAATCGACGCGAACCTAGCGAACTCGCAATACTCGTCTATGTAAATAAAATTGTACGTCAGCCTACTCATTAGGGATACGTGACTGTTGTCTCTATGTGGCGCTTGGTTGGGCTAAAAATAAATGCACTATATTTTTTCTATGATATTGCTACTACTGCCCATCTCCTACTGGATGTCTATTTTTCGATCCGCAGGGGTTCATGTACTTGTAGTTTATTTTTTTCTCTAGCTCCGGGTGGAATGCTCAGCTCGACTTGGTGTACTAACTACATTACCCATACTGCCCTGCGCCCATGGTTCAGGCAGGCTTCTTTAGGCTTTGGGAGTGTTTCCCATTTAAACAAACATAGCAAATGCTGAAGATGGCGGATGCGTAGAAGTGGCTTAAAGAAACTGGAGTGTTTCACTGGATACATTTACACCGGTAAGTGAAGGGAATCACTTCGATTGCGATTATGATCGTAAACAGAAACATATGAGTAATTCTTGCGTTCATTAAACAATGTTACGTGATGCCGGTTATTCAGAAGTACATTTTTTGTACACGGTGGGGATCTGCCACCTAGTTATTCTACCTATGAGACAATAATCGTAGTAACACAGTGTTGCCAGAGACAATATTCTCCTGCATGTTTGTTTACTTTGACGGACTGAACGTTTTCATTACAAGAACTGTTTCTTTACGTTTTCTCCCCGCGTTTATAATAACATTTTGTGATTAAGTAGAAACTCTTTTTCCTGCAAAGTTAATAAACATTGGTGGAGATTTGTTTGAACTTACCTGTCAGTCTGAATGTTTTTATTTATTTCCTTTATCGTTATAATATTTTTATATTGTTCGTTTATTTATTTTCTCGATGAATACAAGCATCGATTAAGGTTTTCGATGTTTTACATCTTTGATCATCTTTAAACTTTGTTTACCCGTTTGTGGTACTAGATAAGGTCACGTAATCGTTTCCATAGCTAAGCACGTTCAGAGCTGCAGTTAGTTTTGCTTAAGCGCAACATAATCTTAACACAGTTTAAATCAGCGTTGACCACTTTAGTGCAGCACAAGTGACCTGCCAAAAGAGTAGGAACAAGTCTCTGCGCAAACTCTTATCTTTCCTTTTATTGGGTTTTGAGGTTTTTGACCAGGTGCTAATATATTACGTTTGAAAGTTTGTTTCAGTCCAAGGTTATTGCGGGGAAAAACTGTATAGGATGCTGTATTTTTGGCGGTGTCTCAAACCCAAGTGACGTGCCCTCCTAGACTGCATTGTTGGTTAGTGTTCGGAACGAGTGATAATACGTCAGGATCCTTATCAGAAACATCAGGGACTATTTTTAAACCCTCCCTTTCTTTGCGATGCCAACTGAAATGTTTTAGCTCTTCGGTGTCCTGCAATGCTGCTGCAAACTTTCAGGAAGTTCTTCAACATTGACAGTGCTAGACGTTTGTATAGTGTTAAACGCACACAGCCAGTTGGGGAGCTTGGAGAGTTTGTCCTACTGCCTGGCCACATCCCACCATTTCTAAAATATTCACTGCCCATTTATAGAAACTTCCCAGATCCATATATGAAGAACCAGAATTAGGCTTTGAAATACATTTCAGTTATTTGTCATTGTTTTGACATGGGCAAATGACCTGCTGACAAGTAATACAAGTTTGTGAATACACCGGCTCTTTAATAACATTGTTGGAGGGGAAACATGACATGATTAATTTTCAGTGTAATAAGAACCATGCTTATAATCATAATATTACGTTTTAAATCTGCTTTCTTAACCTTGTCCGGTGGTTGAACTGTTTATGTTGTGTGTCCACTGAGGTTCCAGTATAGTCTGTGTACAGATTAAGACAATATGCACCGGTTTACCATACAGAATGTATTTTTAAAGCATTCATGTTTTTTAAGATTATAAGCACCACCTTTGTTAGTACAAAGTGTTGACGGACAATTGAATGCGTTAGTACAGAACCTGCGCTATGTGACTAGCGGTATATGTTTGTGCTCACACGCAATGGGACCCGCGGATGCCCTGACTGTGTGTGGGAAAAGACCCTCTGAACTCTACCTCACACTGATCGCAGGCTGAGGCCCCCCCTTCCCCCTTTATCTCTTCCTTTCTCCCCAGATCCCCCTCTCTCACACGCCGAGCGTCAGGCTGCATTAACTATGAATCAATCTTGTGTTGAACGCTTTGACTGCAGATGGGGTTAAGAATTAAAGGATGCATAGATTCTCTGTCCTCGTCCATTTGTTAGCTTGGGCTCTATAACTCATTAACTTGGCCGCTCTCAGGGGAAGGAACACGAACAAATGCTTGCACGAAAGACAACGCGATTTTTAACGGACTGTGTGACTTGTGATTGAAATAACACACATTTCTCATAACCTTGTGTCCATTGCTGTGGTAAATGTCTTTAAAAATATATTTTCGTGTTTTTCTCATCTGCTTAATCACACAAGGTTGTGACTAGCACCAGCAAAATGACTAATGTGTTTCTCGTCACCTTTTTGACACTTATCTGATGATTGTCTCTGCTCATTTTACATTTGTCAGACTGTGTTTTTCTGCAGATAATTTTAAAGAGTTGAATCGATGCCATTCTCTCAGGGCTCGTGTGAGAGTGAAAGAAGGAAAACAGTGTGGTTGCGGGTGACGGTTATTTTCAGAGGAGGGAAAATGGTCCAGTTATATCATGTATCTGTGTGTTTGTTTCAAATGTAAGATTAATGGTAGGGGGTGTATAGTGTTGCTCTGAGGCGCTTGTGTGGACGGTGGTGGCTTGAAACAAAAGCTTGATTGTTGCACTAATTGAAATGTGATACCTGTGCCTTGTGATGGCTTTATGCTTGGAGTAGTTAAAGGTGCTGGTGCAGGCGTTTCTTTTAGCCCTGTAAACTTTTAATATGTGTGGTGTGGTTGACTCACATCTATGTGACTCAAAATAAAGTTGGAAAAAAATGAGAACTAGAACTTGCAGGATATTAATGATTTATGGCACTCATTTATGTTTGTAACCGAAACGTTTCTAAAACATTTTCAAAAATAAATCTTATGGATTTTGATTTCTTACAGGAGTTTGCGCTGTAATTTACTGCACTAATTTGTAGCCCTAAAACCCTGCTGTAACTTTCCATTCTGGTAACTAGAAAGACAGACAGAAAAGTAATGTTAGTGCTCCCCAATGAAGTCCAGAGCGAGTAATAAATTTAATTCCTGTTGCCCCATTCACTATTCCATTACTGTACACCTTTAGGCAGCATGAATGGGTGCCAGATGAACTGTGTTGCTTTGTTTATAAACCCTGGTAGAAAACATTTCCAGTTTTCATTTCTCTCGTTGTGTGTTTACTCGATTTATAAACAACAAGTCTGTTGAACTTTCTCCTTTCGAATTTGCTCCTTAGACGTCCCCCATCAAGAGCCACGCTGTTCGTCTTTCATAACTTAAAAATTCTGCTCAAATCATTTGGAAACTTATGAGTCATAATTAAGACTGTGAGTCTCTGCATGGCATCTGTGTGAGCGTTGCTGTGTGCGCTGGCTGCGTTTTACAGCTCCCCTTAGTGTCCTATAGCACGAGTCAAATTTAAGAGGAATGTGTAAGTTGCATCCAGCTGTGGCTGCTTGTGTAAAGCTGTGTTGCCATGACGACACTCCTGCACGACTGGCTCAAGGTCGTTCGGGCGGTGACGAGCTGGATGTGCCTGGCGATGGCGTGTGCACGATATGCACACACAGGCGGAAGGAAGCTCTGCGTTACTGTGGGTGTTTGAAAGTGAAACTTGGAAATATGTGCATACACCCAGTTTTAGATTTGTGTCTATTGGTCCATAAACAGTTACGTTTGAGGTGGTGAAAGGGCTTGAGGAGAAACGCATTCTGTGGCGTTCGTCTTTTTATTTACTTGTAGATGTTGTTAATAATTTTAATTGCTGGGATGTTCTGTTGCATCTTACAATCCAGTTAGCGGTGGTTAACGTTTTCTTCATGATCTGTTGATGTTTTCCAAAGGGCATGCAGAAAAGATGTTATTGCTGTGAAAAGAGGAGAGCAAGGGGGTGAAATGGCTAACATAGTGTGAAAAGTGCACAGGTTTTTTTTTCTTTCTCTCTAGTTTTTTGGCTTTCTCACCCTCTGCTCAAGAATGCTCGTAAAACGGGTTCACCTGAATAAGCCTCACAGGAGGGTAAGGCCCTGGTCTGGTCTGGTTACCATTGTAAAAAGTTAGCAAGACTTGGTGTGTGTTTGTGTTGTGTTTAGGACCCTGTTGTATAATAGTAGAGAAAAGTTTAAAGTCACGCAGTAAACGTTACCAGATGCGTTCTCCGGCAGTCAGTCTCTCTTAGAGAGAGAGAGAGGGAAAGAGGGGGAGAGCAAAAGAGAGATGGAAAGAGAGAAAGTCAACTTTGGATGAACTTCTCAACTGCTTAGTGGCCACCTTGTTTTCATTTTGCCAGCATCCCCACCCCCCAATTTGACGAAAGGTTTGTGGAGAGTTACTCAGAATTCTTACAAAACCCCACTGTAGCCTTGGAATTGTGCAGCTTAACTAAACTACTGTAGAATTAACTCTACAATGAGCTGCACATGAATTCTAGAATGACAGCAACTGATGAGTTTTACAACTCCAGGTGAGAATTACTTGTATTACCAAAAATGATTTAGGTTTTTTTGCCCAATGTGAACAAATACAGTTTCATGCACAAGTTTTAAAAGGTGTAGTTCATCCAATTTAAACAGGCACAAAAAGAGTAATTTTGTAAAACAAACACACTGTTCTCTTCCCAGCATGCACTGGGTTTGTCATGCTTTAAAAGGAGAAATGAAGTAGTCTACACAGCATCGTATTCCAAGTTTTTTGGAGCAATACAATAGGTTTTTGTGAGAAACCAAAATTCAAGCTGTTATTCAGTTTAAATGTCTCTATGCTAAAGCTTTTAAATCTTATACAAGTTTGTGTTTATTCAAATATTGCCTGTCAAGACGCGCCATGGCAGGTTTGATGTTAATCACTTCAGAAGACTAAGAATATAGCTCACAAGTGCCATGAACTACTTGTTTTTTGGTCCTTTTTGGAGATTGACAGTCCATGATTGCTGTTTGCTTGTACTGTTTCGTTTTTCAAAATTCCTCTTTTGTGTTCATAGAAGAAATTCATGCAAGTTCAGAACAACATGAGGGTGAGGGTGACAACTGAATTTTTGGGTGCGCTGTTTCTTTAATTCTAGAACTCCTGGTGGTTAATTGTTTAGCAGTGCAGCAAATACGGTTTGGGATTTTATTTGTGGTGAATACGTTCTCCAGTAACTAAAGCGTTCTGTCGTTGAATAATGCTATTGCCATATGCAAGTGTTTTTTTTAACTATCTTTCCTCTTCCCCCTGTGCAACTGTACACTCACTGTACCTTTTCCTGTTTATAATAACCCTCTGAACTCTGTTCTCAACTCGCTTTAAACCCAAGTTGAACAGCCGTCTCCGCTTGCTGTATGTCTATAGACTCTGGCTTTCTTTGTTCCTGGGGAGAGTCTGTAATCTCTCTGTCTCCGCCTGATAATCTGATGATGTTGAAGGGACAGAGCAAAATAGGATTTTGGCGTAGCAGTGATTAAATCAAAGGTAGAATACAATCTTGGCCGGAAAATGGGTACACGGTGTTGTCGCAGCTTGGTGGTGGAGCAGATGTACCTTATGCTTTGGCCTTGAGAAAAAATTGCACCAGGTGGGGGAAGCAATGGCCTGTCCCTTTAATCACATCATTTATGTTATAATTAGCCTCTGTTGTTTACAAAAGCTGTCATTGTGAGCTGGTCACACACCTGAGACACATGTGACGCCCGTCAAACTAGAGAATCATCACCTCATTTGGACTGGTCTTACTTATTAATTACCACGGTTGACCAATATGACTGAAACGGCTGTTTGCATTGAGTATAAGCTTCAGACAGGACACATAATCTCAATGTGATGTTATAGTCATATTAGAATTGTGGAAATTAGATGTTTACGCTTGGAGGATGTGGGAGGGTCTTTTGGCTTTTGGTTTAAATTGCGTTTCATTCTGCTGGTTAGATTCCAGGACCTTGTGGTAAAACAGATTATATCCTGGCCTCTCCGCTGACTGTCTGCCTGTCGCCATGGCTTCACTCATGTTTGTGGCCTGTTGTCAAGGTGACGAGGCCAGTGTAGGCGGGGACAGCTCTCCTCACTGTGGAAAAGATGATGGGCATCCTCTCGCCTGTAGGAGGTCCATCTCTCCAAAGCACTATTAATAGAGCAGGTTGCGATTACATGAGCCTTTGTCATGACTAAATTTTAATTAAACTTGAATTATGTATACACAGGCGGCCAAGGTTATGCTTCTAGGCATACATCATATTGGCGTGCAAGCTGCTTTACTTTACCTTGCAGTGTTTGTGGTTTATACCAACAAATGAGGCAAAACCATGAGTTTTTTCTCATAACCATAAGTCCACTAATGTGTGATCCATTTTTTTCCAAGCTTTCTTTTTTTAATTCTGGCATTAGACTCATTCAATATTTTGGCTTAAGCAGGTACTTCAGTCTCCATAGAGCATGAAAATGTGATACGTTATACGTTTCAGAGAAAATATTCAAATATATACAAAGTTGTTGCTGATGAAACCATGTGACACCGAGATTGATTGATGGCATTCTAGTTGAATTCTTTTGCAGTGTACAGTCATACCAAGTGTCAGAAAGAGAAATTATGCACTGTTTTACAACCGATGAGTCTGGTAGATACCACAGTCCATGTCTGATCTATTTTGTTAGGTTAATATGTTATTGCATAATATATTTTAATGAAAAAGATTTTTGTTGCACTTTATGAAGTCTGTTTAACGTGTGGGGTTATGTAGAGATATACTTAAAATGCAAAATTGTAATCCATTGGTAAATATCCATCGGTATTGATGCATATTATATTTATGCCTTATGCTAAAACACACTTTATAAGAAACACTTCTAGCTCAGTTTTACCAGTGGAGTTATATTTTTCAAACTCTTGCAGTGCACCACAAAGCTTATGCACAATACAAACCCTCTCAGTTTTTCCCTCATTGATTAAAATGCTCTGTTTGCTCTTCTGTCCAGATAATTGATCGGCAAAGATTTACCCATTCTGTCGGATGCTTGCGAATCAGAACTCGTTAAGAAGGGTGAAGCATCATTTTTAAGCCCAAAGAAAGTGTCAGGATGTTCACAATGGAGCCTGACACTTTGACTCATCACCTGAGCTTGTCTCTAATCACCATCTGACCAAACAGTGTTCAGGATCAGTGCGTAGTGACCGTTCACTCACTCAGCACCCAGTCAAACACCATCGGCAGTGGCAACAGAGCCTCGCTGACCTCAGAGCAGGTCAGGGGTTATCTTAAAGAAAAGAGCAAGCTAACAAAAGCAACTAGCCTTTAACCCTGTTCATTCTACTGTTTAGAGAGTGTTGAGAGCTAGTTGCTACTTTGCTTTTGCACCTCTGAGCTTGTACAGGAAGTTTTAAGTTTTATTTATAGCTTAAGTTTTTTGTTTTGGTGTTACTCAGGTGAGAGGTTACAGCAGAAGTGTGGTTTTGCACTGATATGATTGAGAGCTTGGCTTGCAAAATGCGCAAACCTGACCTCAGCTGTCAGAAGATTTTGCTCCTGATGGTCATATAAAAGAGGCTAGCTTCATTTTTTATGCATTTTATGGTAAGAAACACATTTCCCATGGTGCACCTCTCTTTATGAGACTGACACATTAAGTCACCGAATTCCTTTTGTGCCACATTGTAAGAGAAAGGAAATAGTGTCAGCGATCAAAGTTGAAATGTTTTGTGTAGCTGTTCCGTTTGATGGGTTTCAAACCCTCCATTGTTTGAAGTTGAGTTCATTTTCATGAAATAACTGTTACTTGCCCGTCAGCCAACGGTTTTCTGCCAGTGTGACTAAGAGTGTAACCTTGAGATATTCAGAGAAGCCTTTCGAACCCATCCAAGCTTCATCGAACGTATTGACAGTTCTAACTCGATTAGTTGATTTTTATCTCCAATATTGGAGGCACTTTGGAGCGTTCTCCAACCCTCAGCCTTTCTCTCGTGCTCCCTGGGTGCTCGGCCCATTCGACCTCTCTGTTGTCTCAGGGCTCATAAGTCATTTAAACACGCTTTTAATAGTGTTAGCCTGCGTTGAGCTGACGTTTAGCCTACGTTGGGGCAGCATTTGGTAAGGGAGAGCGAAAGAGAACCTTGAGAACAGAAGGGGTCACAGACTGGGGTCAGCACGGGGCATTTAGCTCCCCTTGCAATGAAAACTGTATAATTTGATTTGTGAATGAGCAAGATGAAGGAGACCCACTAGACAACCAGCTGTTTAAGGGTAAGAAAGTGACTGGTTTTGCCATAACATTCACAGGTTACACTGGAACTGGTAATGGTACCAAGTTCTAATCATATAAGGTCATTTTTAAAATTTACTTTTTAACCTTATTAACATAATATATGGGAATAGGAAAATGTACAATTTTGTAAATTCATAATCGATAAATGTACAGACCTGTATTTACCAGCCTTTAGCCTAGGGAGAAAATGCTTACATGAATATTAGCTATGCACAGTAGAAGTGACGGATGAATTGGCACCAAAATAAAATTTTCCATAAAACTTGATTGGACATACTGTGGTTAGTTTTGCTGTTAACTTATTTTATTTCCTAGCTGTCCTGTATCTCATTAAAAGAAAGGTTCATGCCACCAGTTTAGACCCACTTGTCTAGACAAGCCTTGCTTATTAAACAATACTAGGTGGAAAAAATATTAAAATTGATGAATTATGATTTTTTTGTCTTTTAGATGCTATTTCTGGACAGCTGAATAGATCTTGTTTCATTTTTAATAGTTTATTTCACAAACCATTGAAAATTCCAGAATGATTTGTCACACTTGTTTTCATTATAATCGTAGCAAGTTCAATTTTGTCTTTATCTTAAAAGCCGATGTTACTTCATCTAAAATATCTTAGCATTAGCGCGACTGACTCGCCACATCTTTAACATTGTTTGAAATCTCCTGTTCTACCGATTTCAAAACAAATCCAAGTAGTAAGAAAAGAATCTGAATAATAAAAGAGAGAATCGGGGGGAGACGGCAGCGAAATAGAACAGCGTTCCTCCTGCCAGTAGAATCCTTTTGTAGGGGTCAGAGTTCAGCTGCTGTGCTGCTATTGGCTGAGGAAAGGTGAAATTAAAACCACTGTAAACTTTTGACCCTGCCGGAGCTGCGCAGGAACGCCCAGAACCAGTTTGGAATGGAGCCTACGCTCTTCCTCTGTTTACTTGGAGAGAGAGAGAAGAGGGAGGGAAGTGGGACGAGCAAGTGAGCGAGAGAGAGGAAAAGAGTGAAGGCTAGAAAAAAAGAGAATTGACACAGTCTGGAATGAATAAGTTTTTCAACAGTGCAGTGCAGTCAACATGAGTTCAAGAAAAAATAAAAAAGAAGAACGATGGAAAAAACGCAGTAGGTTTTTTCAGCCTGCTCTGAGAGCACAAGTTTTCTCTACTCCTCTTCTCTCTCTTCTTCTGAGTTCAAAAATCCATGGATGTTTTTCAGAGTGGAGCAGTGCTCTTTAAATGGGCTTTTTTATGAGGAAAATGAGGCCCACCCTCTGCTTTTTCCATTTGCCCTCTGAGTGCTGTGTTTTTATGTGTGTAAAGGAGTCAATGCTACATTAGCTCACTGACTGAAACTGAGGCTAGACGAACGAGCACATGTTACCCCAACACCCCCTGTTCTCCTTTCTGTGCCATTTCTTTCCATCGCTTGCAGTCTCGTTCTTTTTCTATGTTCTTTCCCCCGTCAGGCTTCTGAAAGCCCTCTCTGTCATAGATTAATGAATGAATTTGCATAGTATGGACCTTGTGTTCAAATACATTTTTTTAACCCCCCCACCTGCTTTCTTCACTCTCTGTACTGCGCCATGCAAAGGTGGTTCTGCCAACGATTGTTGAGATTTTCCTGAACTCTGCAGTTTTTGCTGAGTGCAGATAGTAAGAGTGTGTGTGTGTGTGTGTGTACCAGTTTCTTGAAGGAGATAAAAGTCTTTAATCTGCTGCTTAAGAACATGTGTTGAGTGTTGGTTTTGCGCAGCAGGATTGATTTAGTATCTGGTGGTCTGTAGGTTTGTTTTAAAAACACATTGTGCTCACTTACTGAGTAAGGCAGCCCTGTGGGTTCCCATTTGCATTATTCTAAACATATTTGGCTATTGTAATTTACTGTAGCAGAAAGCTGTTGTCAGCAACAAACTGAGTTGTTAGAAGCAAACAGTTGTTTGCTGATTTGTGGGCCTGAGGGTTTAACGTAATATTATTATTTTGCAATTTTAGAACTTATTTTAATCATAGTGGATCAAAACAAAGATTCGAGTCCAAAGTCTGGAAATATGGGCATTTCATTCGGAATGAAGTACAGCTAGTTGGCACTGATGTCTGTATGACAGGTGACTTTACAGAAAGAGCTGGAAATATGTGAGGGCTTTGTGACATCAGACACAGAGGAAATTTGTTTCAGAGGCGGGGTAAGTTCATGAAACCATGAAGTGTTTTATTCTTCGCAATTACATCAGCGTATCACTGGAAATAAGAACAGGAACATGTTTCAAAGTAAATGGGGTCAATTTAAAGACAACATTTTTAAAGACTAGACAAACCCCTTCTAGTTATTAGCGGAGCACGGTGAAAAAATGACTTTATTCAGAAACGAAAGACACTGTTTGCTGGGTTGTTGTTGTAGCACTGTTGAACGTAAAAAAAAGATGATGTGCATATCAATGTGATTTTAGGTGAACTTTTGTCCTTTATGACTGCAGTAGCAATATAAGATTAAATGTTACATTGAATTAATGCATTGTTTGCTTAATTAAAAATTAAGAGGATTGTTCACTTAAATACAGTAAATGAGTCTGCACTCAAAATACCAATGTTCAAGAATAAAGAAGAATGTATTTCATTTGAAAGAATTGTGCTTGAATTGTGAGTTTTTACTTGAATGTTTCATCACCTAGCCAGTTTGGTGCCTTTTTTTCTTTTACATTAGATGTCAGAAATTTTCCCCACTTTTTAGCTGCTGGACCGAGAGTGAGACATTTGCAAGAGAGAGTGGAGTAACTGAAGAGTGTTACTGCAAAAAGCTTTTGGATGTCTGCACATGTACACACATGCTTACCACATGTCTGCGTGTCTGGGCTGTTCTCTATTGTTCTCTCTCTCTCTCTTTTGCCTTCTCTGGCTCTCCTCCTCCAATCACAGCCACTCTCTGTCTTATGTTCTTTAACCGGGGTCTGTTTCTCTCTATCTCTGTTTTTGTTCTTCTTCTGCTCATCTCATTCACTTGCTGTCTCACTACTCTTTGCGATAGTCGCTGCAGGAGTGCTCAGGACTGCAGCGGAGGTGCATGCCTGCATGGATTTTGTGCCTCATGCATGGTGAAGCCTCAGTGTGCATGTCATTGTCTGCAGAGGTTTTGCTGCGTATGTGTGTTTGTTAATAGTGTCTCCCTGAGATCAGATTTCATGCCTTTCTTCAGGCTCTGCCATAATGTGGTGGCTATTCTGGGTCTGAATGGCTTCTGCTCAAGAGTCGATCTTCATTTCATTCCATTTATCCGTTTCACTTTAGCTCTTTCTTTGTTAGCCTTATCTTAGCCCATTCATAAAACATTGCAATGCATTACATGCATTCATTTGCACAATGTATATACTGTCAGTACTTATATATGTTATCATTGTGATAGGTAAGTATGCACTTCTAATCTTTATAGATATATCTTTAATCTGAATAGTCACAGTCTGTGTATGGCCCTGTATGTATAGTCATGTATAGGACTTATAAAGAAGGTCTGTCATGTATATAACTCATAAAGAAGGTCTGTGTAACTGCAGTCATGTGTAATTTGCTTATAACAAAGATAATAACAATGATAAACCAGTTTTGCAGTTCAGAATAATAATATTTAAGTGCACTAGCTTCAAAATTAAAGTGCAAGTCACAGGTGGACAGTGATTCTATTTTAAGGCATCTAAGTCGACTTTCCAATCCAAATACAACGTGAAATGCAAAGCGAACTGGGTTCTTTATTTAACTCCCTTTAAGGTCAGTTGAAAGTCAAATGTAAAGTGTTAAAACCTCTAAGTGAAACTGGACATTAAACAATACAACTAGCAAGTTAACGGCAATCTTGTGCAATTTGCTGGTTCATGCTTTGTGTGTTTCCTTCTCTGGGTCAGTTTGTTTTAAAGGGCATCAGGTTTATACAATGTGCCATATATAGTTTTCATGTGGTATTAAAAATAAGATAATAACATCTTTTTGCATGATTTGTTAAACAGCTTGACAGTCCCCTATAATACAAACAGAGAACAGACAGTTGTCCCTGATATAATTATGTGTCTGTTTCCTCTCAATAATGCATTTCACCCTTTAACTCAGTGTGATAGTTTTGTATGGCCCATTGAATTGCAATGCTGATATGTATGGTGAAGGGGAAGGGAGGTACTAAAATAAACCGTGTGTTGTGTGTATGTGGTGACAGGAGGCAGCCCCATCAATAATGCAGGTACTCTCTGTGTGGGGTCAAGGCATGATGGGATATTAAGATGTTACACTACTGGTTGTCAGGGAAACAGGCTGAGGAGACGGCATCAGCGATTGGATAGGACGGTTGTGGTCTTGTAGCCTATATCTGTGGAATTTGCTGATAGTAAACCGTCTAGTTTATCATGCTTTAATTTTCATTAATAAATTATTTTCTCCCTTCAGCTAATTTATTAGTATGCATAAAAAGTGGTGCGTAAATGTGTTTTTACAAATATACTTTGAACACACTGAGGCTGGTTTTTCCAGCAGAGTTCAATGAAAAGTCTATTTTTAAAGCACTTTCTGGTTTACACACAGAAACCAAAGTGGTTTTACTACAGTTTTTTATGAATCACTTTATAAATCATATTCAGTCTGATTCAACAATTAATTTACAAATACTTCACTGCAGAATTTATAGGTAAATATGATGTATTGTTGGTGGTCCATAATTAAATGCCATTCTTTTAAATGTTCATTTACTGATAAAGGCTCAAAGCTTTTGTATGTTTTTGTGTGAGCTTAAAATAAGTGGAAAACTTGCCATATACAAGGTTAGTAAATGATTTTATCGCACTAGTCACATGTTTCTTGGACGCTGTGGTGAATGACAGCGTGAGCAACACCATGGAGGTTAGCCAATCACAAAAGAAGTCATTTACATAGAAGCTAGTATCTTAAAGGTACAGTATCCGACCTGTTTAATTCTAAGGGTCAAACAGAGGGTAAAAAATTATCATAACTAAATTATGGATATTGGTGCAGTAAACCTTGACACGGAAAAGCTACAGAATTATTAAAGTTCTCTTTTTAATAAGTGATGCTTCGAAGAGGCTACACACTTTTTGGTAGGAGAGGAATAGGTAACTGATGAAGGAGGATATTTAGAAAGATAAATTGATAAAATATACACAGAAAAAGACAGACAGACAGATTGGCTTCTGAGAGAAGACAGACCAGTTCAACCCATGAGGTTGAATATGTAAATATGATTGCACAGAGCCAGCGGCCTTTTTCCAGGAAGAGGAAGTGGTGACGCAAAAGTGTGTGTGTGTGTCTGTCTGTGTGTGTGGGAAGGCGCAAACAGGATGCCTCCTTTTGCTGCTTCCTGATTCAGATATTCTCGATAACTTTTCCATTATAATAACCATTATTCTCAGAAGGACTGGAAGCGCATCTTCTCTTAATGATGCCGCACAAGTGTTTTCTGAGGGAAGTTACTGCAGGAGATGCTGTAATGAGCTATGCTCTCGTATGTGTTTTTATCAGATTCTCTGCATCTTTCTTTTAGGGGTTCAAAAGGTGAACGAGTGACTTGCGTCAGTGCAGAATGGAGCTGTAATGTCCTTAAAGGAACAGTGTGCCACAAAATGGGAGATCTGTCTTTATGTGCGTTATGTACTGTTTCTGATTTCTGTATAGCAATAGGATGATTTTAAAGACCCTTTACGTTTTATCATAACGACTGCTTGTGAATATGGGCTGTATAGCTACTAATATATATAAATACATTAATATAGTAATGCAGTATATGCATAAGATATGCATATGTATATATGCTTTTTATGTATATAACAGTACCGCAGATGGAGGTGAAGAGTGTTAGTGAAAGTTAATGATGGAATGCATTACACAAAACTTCTGTACGGCTGTAGAAGACTTTGAATTAGCTTGACAGCTGCTTTGAACTGCAACGTGGAAGAGAAACCAATGTGAATATTCTTTAAAAAAAATATTTTTGTTCCGTGTAAAACAACTTGAGGGTGAATAAATGTTAACAGAATATTCATTTTCGTGAAGACTGTTCTTTAAAATGTTAAAAACAGTAGAGTGACATGCATACAGAAGTTTTACTGCGATTTGCATGTATGCTTGATTCTGCCCCAAGCTTCTGCATTCCACATGTTCCACATCTGCGTAATTAAAGGCGCATGTGAAGTGCTCATCTTTGGACTGAAGTTCCCTCACTCTGCTCCTCTTTTTTTTCTTAGTCTTTCACTCATTGCGTTCATCTGCTCACGTTCACATTCACACACGTTCTCGCTCCCTGACGCTCCCTTGAGCAGAATGTTGATGTGGTGTCTGGTTTTGTTTTGTGGTGATGCAGGTGTTGTCAGAGTATTGATGAGGAAGAAACTGTATGCTGGAAATGGGGTTTTAAATGTTTACCCCATAGGAAATTTCTGTTACCATTTACCCAATCTTACGCTATTCCAAACCTATGTGATTTTCTTATGTGAAACGTAAAAGGAGAAACATTGTAAAATGTACCAGCTGATCTTTTCCATTCTTCCAATGATAATAAATGAAGACAGAGGCTGGGTCTTCATTTTTGTTCAACAGGAAAAAGTCATATGTGTTTGTAACAACATTAAGGTGTGTAAATGATTTTTAAAATTGCAATTTTTAAGCAAATCATTTTTATGGACATGGCTTTTGATCCAAATGCTACCCTGCACTTGACGCAGTCACAAACTTACTCTTTTTATCTTTTGTTCTGCTCCACTTGCAAATTAAAGAAGGGAAATAAGAGAAAGTTTGAAAGGAGGCTGCAGAGTGTTCCGGATCAGATTATCCTGTGCGTGTTGTAGATTTGTGACAGACTGCCGTACGTGTCAGCACAGGCTGTGTGTTGCCGCATGGGCACAGTTGTGTAATGTCTCACCGTTGAGTTTAGGAATGATGAGCTCATACCGAGTGTTTTAAGGTGACGGAGGGCAAACTGTGTGTACTTGTATGCGTTCTGCTTAAGCAAAGGGAGGGAGCGGCCTGCATGTGTGTGTTCAGCGAGGGAAGGGGAAAAGACTGCGACCCGATGGCCCATGCTCAGAGATTTCCGCTGAACTCTAGAAGGGTCAGGCACAGGACAAGGTCAGGGTTCTAAAACAAACACGCACACATGCAGCAGAAGCTCTGTGACCACAGTGATGCAGACTGATAACAGCAGGGAAGAGAGAAAGAATGAATGGAATGAAGAAGGAAAGATTGACAGATGTGTGCATGTATACAAAGCTGCT
Organism: Yasuhikotakia modesta; assembly: GCA_036877545.1. Classification (NCBI taxonomy): domain Eukaryota; kingdom Metazoa; phylum Chordata; class Actinopteri; order Cypriniformes; family Botiidae; genus Yasuhikotakia; species Yasuhikotakia modesta. The sequence goes on along the minus strand of JBAJNP010000097.1, from coordinate 60,035 downwards.
CCAGAAAGCATTCAGACATAAGTCAGTAAGTTATTACGTTTGGTAACACACCAATAAAGTAAAGGGCATCTAAAGACAAGTAATACTAGATAACCAAGTTACTTTCTTAAAACCAACCTTGTTTTTTAATTGCTGTTAACCAGCTGGTCCCAAGGTCATTTCAAATGTATGAATGACGTCAGTTTCCCTTCAAGGTCACACAGGTTGTCTAACACAGTAGTTGTCACAAGTGAACTTTATTACATTAATGTTATACTAACCTTTAATTACCAGAAAGTCTCTAAATAGTTTTTATTGATCTTTTTAACTAGTTATCATCATGTAAATAATAACTTTAACAGTAATTGATCTATTATTTAATCATAAAACCCAACAATATTTTTGTAATATGCGTTGCTGAAACACAAGCTTGTACCGTCTTTATTTCTTCCATGTTAAATGGTTTCTCAGATACCAGTTTAATATGCTTTGTGGTGCTATCAAAACATTGCTTTGTTTGTTTTAGCCTCCTGACAGGGCAGCACTGGCTCGACCAATGGCATGAGCTTGAAGTGGGACGGTCGTTAGTTTTGCGATTCCATTTGGTGGCACTAGTGGCACAGAATTTGCACTTACACTTCACCTAAAATAAAGGCCACCTTGTTTGACGTTTTCTTATCTAATGCAGTGAAACTCATAGATGTATGTGGACTCTATACATACTATTCATGTTATAGTTTTCTTAAGGAAGACATAATTCTTCAGTACCAGTAATCAAACAACAAACTCATATACAGACAGACAAAGAAGTGAGAATTGTCACTAAAGAAGAGGAAGTGTTGTGGTTGGTAAAGTGGGCGGAGCAATGACGGTAAAGGTGGGAAGAAATGGTGTGGTTGTGTGTAATAATGAGACGTGTGGAGGAGAAACATTATGTCATATGTTTTTGACATGTAGCTTGTGGGAGGGGGTGGAGACACCAGTAGTCATCTGATTCTTCATGTTTTGTGTCTATTTTATCTCCTGTGTGACTTTTATTTAATTTTATGTACTGTAATTTTGATACGTCAGCATCTCCTTTTTAATTTGATCATTTATGCATTTAATTTATATGTTCTGCGGTGTATGACTTCATGGATTAGAATAATTGACCTAGTCCCTGCTACAGAAACACACACACATACAAACACACTCAGGGTTGGTCCATTTCCCCTGGGGCCCTGTTTCACTCCATCATAATCAGTGTCTCTTCTTAGACACACTCTCACACAAACACACACACACACACAGCACCACTGCTAAGGCCTGGAACGTTCCGCGCATTCAGCTGTATATGTGGGAACACTTAAAAATAAGCCTCAGATGCACACACACACACACACATTCACGTGTAGTTTTGTACTAGAACCATTTAAAAGCTAGAAGGAGCCTTTAAATGTATTATGTTGAAATGCTGAAATCAGCTATTATATGTTAGTGTTGCACTTGTGGTGAAATTACTTTTGTTTCATTTTGAGAAGATTATATGTTTCATAGTGTCCAATGTAAAGTTTGTGTGTGTTTCTGTGTCTGGTAGGTGCTGATATGTTTTAAACATGAGTGGAGTGGGTGAGAACTCACTTGAGCCCCTGTGCTCGGACCGGAAGCGCAAACTTTCCACGTGTGACACACCGGGGCAAGGGTGAGTCTTCTGGATTTGTCTGTATGTGTGGGAATGAATTCCAAACCATGAAACATGCAAAAACGTTTCAAAGGGTTTGCAAGGTTTTTCTAAACTGGCTCGTTGGTTGTGTTTGTATGTTTGTGTTCTACAGGTGTGATAAACGCAGGAGGGAACAGGAGAGCAAGTACATTGAGGAGCTCGCTGAACTGATTTCAGCCAACCTTAGTGACATTGACAGCTTCAATGTCAAACCAGACAAATGTGCCATTCTTAAAGAGACAGTACGCCAGATACGCCAGATCAAAGAGCAAGGTGCATGTCTGCTCAAACTGCTCTTTTACATATCAGCCTGTGAAAATATTTGCTAAAACCACAGTGTGCTGCAACAAATGCATTTCCTCGATTTTATAGAACGCTGCCACCTGGTGGCTGGTGAAATGTTGTGTTACTGCAGCGTGGCACGCTTTAAAAGAATCAGTGGCACCTTAAATCTCTGATATGAAACAAGTTGGCATTTAAAAGAAAACATATTTTGAAACTGCTGTTTTAAATATTATGTAAACATAATTTCACCTGACTGTGATTAAAAACTTGACAGTCCGGAATTTGGACGGTGAACACAAGACCGTCTGGGTTACAAAGGTTGCTTTTACTTTGGGAAGATCACCATGGCAACCAGCATGACACTCTTGTAACCAACAAATTTAGCCAATCAGATCTGACCAAGTTTAATAAATCTTTTAAAGATAAAGTATACTTAATAAAAAGTAATGGTCTTAATTATTATGTACAACTTGGATTTAGTATGCTTTCTGCAGTGTACTCTTCCTGTTTCTCATCATAATAATATGATTATATGTTGCATTCAGAAATGTATTTCAAGAAATTCATGGGTAGCAACTTACTAAGTAGTGCATTGCCAAGTTTGTTGTGAGGGACAGGTCTACACATGCCTTTTTCTTTCATTTGGGCTACATAACCCCCAGTTCACACAGGGAATATGCGTTGGTGATTTCCTATAGAAATTACATTGGTTAAAAGTTGCAGTAGTGATGCTTATAAATGTAAATACCAAAATTCCAGACTGTATAACCAGGTGTACATTTGAGCTTTTATTTAATTGCATATATTGCAATTCATGTACACACATTATGCAGGTAAAAGCTCGTGTGGTGACGACGATGTCCAGAAGGCGGATGTGTCGTCCACCGGTCAGGGGGTCATCGATAAAGACCATCTGGGCCCTCTGCTGCTACAGGTTAGAATCGAGACCTAAAAGGTCAAAGGTCACCAGCAGAACATATGCTGTCCCTCATTCTAGCATCTTTATTATGATTTGTTAATGTGCACCTCATATTTGTTCATAATGTTTTGTTTTAATTTGTCTCTCTGTTTCTGTTTGTCAGGCTTTGGATGGGTTTTTGTTTGTGGTGAGTCGTGAAGGCAGCATTGTGTTTGTGTCAGATAATGTGACTCAGTATCTGCAGTATAAACAAGAGGAGCTAATCAACACCAGCATCTATAACATACTGCATGAAGAAGACAGAGAGGAGCTGCATAAAAACTTGCCCAAAAATGGTGAGAGCGTTAATGTGTGTATATAAAGCACACGGTATGGGAATGTTGCCCGTACATTGTCCACCAAAACATACAACTTCTTAAAATTAGACTCAGCAGTTCAAATTCATTATTATAAACTTTTTGTATTATGTATTGTAAATCATGTTATGTATATGTTCAATAACTGTTTTTTGTTTATTTTTAACCCAAAAACGTTATGGATTGTAACTTTTAAAACAGGATTTTTTATTGTAAACAGTTGCACTACCATCTTCCCACAAAAAAGCTGCTTCTGTTCTTGATATATTTGGACCTTCATTAAACCTGTTTAAATGCTGTGTGTGATGTCTCCATGTTGGCAAACGTTCCCTCTACCTTTGTGTGACGTAGCTTTATTATTTCTGTATGTATGTTCAGGTCCCAACAGTGTGTCGTGGGGTGGTGATGCCTCCCGTCAAAAGAGTCACACGTTTAACTGCCGTATGCTGGTGAAGTTCAGTCATGGAGGCCCTGGAGGAGAAGAGGGTGGCGGTGGGCCGCGCTACGAGACCATGCAGTGCTTCGCGCTCACGCAGCCTAAAGCTATGATGGAGGAAGGAGAAGGTGATGGATTGTTTCATGCATCTGTTCTCACGATTTCTCCACAAACTGAAATTTGTGACCTTTGTCTCACAGTGGAGACTTGGAAATAATAGGTGCCATTTTAATTCTATCTTGTAGACCTGCAGTCCTGTATGATTTGTGTAGCTCGGAGAGTGACAGCCGTGGAGAGGACAGAGCGATTTAGCACTAGACACGAACTATCAGGTAAAATCAGTTGTGGTGCCATCAGCTTGATTCTTAAGAAGATTGTGGTGCAAGTGCTGCTTTAGAAGGAAAGTTTTGGTACTTTAAAAAACTTTGTAACTTTGTAAAATAATTTGTGGTATAGATTTTTGTTAGTGGGACATATTTAGGACAAGTGTAATTCATTTTCTGTAAGACCAGAGTTTTCAACCAGGGGTTTGTGGACCATTGGGGTCTGTGTAGGTACTGCAGAGAAGATTTATGAACAATTTTCTTCATGAAATAATGATCTGATGGATATTGTGTACTCTGTAAAGTACACAATATATAGTATATTGTATATATTTCATAGAACTCTCTATAGTAACATTTTTTATAATAGTGGGCAATGGGTTGGCTGATGGTGGGAGATGACACAGGGGCTCAATATACACCACTAGCAACCCCCTAGCAACTACCCAAAACCCTGTAGTAATCTTTAAAAAGTTTATATTAACATGCATCTGGATGTGTGTAATCACAGGTAAGCTGATCGAGATTGAGCACCAGAGTCTGTTGCACACCACCATGCGCCCTGGCTGGGAGGATCTGGTGCGCAGGTGCATGCAGATGTTCCTGCATCGCAGTGATGGTCAGCCCTGGTCCTATAAGAGACACTACCAGGAAGGTATGTATATATTTGCGCTGGTAGCATAGAGACGCATTGTCATAATTTGTTTAATTTGACTCATGAAATCGTCCCATGCATTTAGAGAAAAACAGGTTATACACTCGCTAAGAGGAAAGTAAAATTAGTAATACGTAATACGATAATAAAAGCGCCTCCATTTATGTATGGGCTATTCTGATTTGTTATCTCTCTCTCTCTTCAGCATATCTGCATGGCAGAGCAGAGACTCCGCCCTATCGGTTCTCTCTGTCAGATGGCACTCCAGTAACAGCTCAAACCCGCAGTGAGCTCTGCCGAAACCCTGTTACCAACGAGCCTCTGACCTTCCTCTCCACTCATCTTCTGCAGAGGTCAGTAGCACTCTGTTCAGACTCTGTGCCAACACACGCAGTTCTCTGATTTTTGAAGTGGACGTCTGTGGCTTTTAGTCCTTATCTGTTAGCTTTGAGGCCATCAATATGCTAATGTACCTCTAAACGTTGACATAATTAACTTTGAGCAGATATATCCACTTTTAAAACTTACATTCTCTCTCTTCTGGGACTACAGACTGAATGTATTGATGAACCATACTGCAGTCACTCGTTTTGTCCAATACAATCTAATGCATCTAGTCTTAAGGCTTGTCTGTAGTCTTGCTTTCCAATTGCAGCTCTCTGAGGCCATTTCAGTGCTTTCCCTCTGGGTAAAATTTCATTCATTGTTATTTCAGAGTTTTTAAATGGTATTACGAAAAGTGTACCGTAAACGACCCTTCTGTAATTCTTGGGATTTTTGTAATCTGTTTCATTCGTCTGTTTCTGTAACGCAGGGAGCAAAATGGATACAGACCCAACCAGGGTGGTGTAATGCGATCAGTTATGGGGAATGCCAATCCCAACGCTCCAATGGGCATGCCTCCTGGTGGGTCTATGGGCATGGGTAATACAAGGGGCTACGGCATGAATGAGCAAGCTCATATGGGACCCCGAGGGGGCCCTATGTATGGCCCGGGCAACAGAATTAATCAAATGAACCCAATGCATCAGATGAATCAAATGAACCAGATGAATTCAATGAATCAAATGAACATGAACCAGATGAACTGTATGAATCAGATGAGCTCCATGAATCAGATGAATCCAATGAGCTCTATGAATCAGATGAATCAGATGAACTCCATGAGTCAGATGAATCAGATGGGACATCCTGGCATGAACCAGCATCAGCAGGGTCAGTTCCATGGCGGTGGTTATGGTATGGGCATGACAAGTCCTTCCCAAGGCAGTCCTGGTATGAACCCTGCTCAGCAGAACCTCATGGGGTCTCCAAGGATACGAGGGAGTCCCAAAATGGGTGCAAGTCCTTTCTCACCTGGAGGTATGTATTCTCCATTTAATTTTTTCTAAAATTGTTTTCATAATCACAGATCGATTTTAAGCAAGATACATGCAGGTTCTATATTAATTAAAAAATATTAGTTGTGTTGGACTGAGTGCATTAGTGATACATTTTAAAACTCAATTTACATCATAGGTATGCATTCTCCAATGGGTCCTGTTGGTATGGGAGGCAATAGTGGATCTTCTGGTCCATCAGTTGGTAACACCTTCTCTAGCAGCTCACTGAACGCCCTGCAAGCCATTAGTGAAGGTGTCGGTTCTTCTCTACCTTCAGCTCTCAACTCTCCTGCCCACAAATCTGACAGCTCTCCTAGTATCAACTCAACCCAGTCCAATCAGCAAAGCCAGACTGGCAGCAGCAAACCCAGTACTGGAGATTCCAAGAGCCCATTAAGTTCTCATAGCACTGGGGTGGATCAACAACAGGCCTCTTCTTCTGAGACAACTATGGATAAGCCAGACAGCCAGTCCAGCAAGGAGAGTTCTGCTGGAGCTGAGATCAATAGGAGAGTTCCAGATGGAAAGGGCCACAAGAAGCTACTTCAGTTACTCACCTCTCCGACTGAAGAGATCGGGATTGGGTCTGCAACTGGTGGACCTGTTCCAGGTCGTGCCTCTACACCAATGGGTCCTGATTCTAAGGATTCAGGAGGTGGCATGATGAGTCCTTCATCAACAGGAGTGTCCTCTTCTTCTGGTTCGTCCTCTGGAAATAATGCAAATCAGCAAGGCTCGGGAGGAGTTTCCTCTACAGCTTGTCCCAGTGGGCATCACAGCTCTCGCTCTCTACAGGAGAAAAACAAGATACTCCACAAGCTTCTTCAGAATGGAAACACACCAGATGAGGTAGCTCGCATCACCGCCGAGGCCACTGGGAAGGCCCCTCTTGGTGCAGAACACCCAGGCGCTGAAGGCAGGAATTTAGAACATAAGCAGGAGCAGCACAGTCCGAAAGAAGGAAAAAAGCCTCAAGCCCTTCTCCACTATCTCCTTAACAAGGATGACTCCAAAGACCCCAATCCCACAGAGGCCAAGCCAAAGCTGGAGGAGCTTGAGGGAAGAGGGGCCATGGGAGGGCAAGGGTCAGGGGTCACAACCTCAAATTCAAACAACCAGGAGGGCAAAGTCAAGCTCGAACCACCTGATGAGGTAATGAGGTTGCTTGTTGGGTTCATCATAGCTCTCATCTTATCATATTATGCCTGTAAATTGTGACTTTTTTTATGCAAACAAAAACATATGTTTTGAAAATGTTTATTATACTTGTTCAGCAGTAAAATAAATACAATCACATAATTGTTTTGTTGATGTGCACAAATCTGATTAATGTTACTATTCTGACATCAAATTCTGTGTTTTTATTTTCAGTTGGATAACCTGGAGAGTATTCTTGGGCTGAGGAATTCTAGTTCTGGTATGTTTGCTGATTCTGGAACTGGAGGGGCAGATGGCAGCAATAAGCAGGGCAGTGGACCCAACAGCACCGCACATGGTGAGTTCAACACTTAAGCGCAAGTGAGAAGGGGCCATTGATGAAATATACTTGGGTTATGTAAATTTTATGAAAAAATCAATTAAGATGGCATTTTAAGATAATTGCAGATGACCACATACTTGTTGAAAATTTAATCAAAAGGTCATTGCATGTTAGTGCTCATATCCATATTTGAATGAATGTATTTTGCAATAATTGTATAATATTGTGTGTAGACCGGGAGGGTGTTGGTATGGGTCCTGGTCAACGTGTGCCCTTCCAACGAGCCGTGTCTGTAGATGGTAAACCGTTGAGTGGTCCAGGTATGACCGGTAGGAGGAGCGCCCCATCCTCTCTTGTCAAACAAGAACACACCGACAACCAGATTGGAATGGGTCAGTCTCTTGTTTTAGAATTAATATTTATGTTTGGGGCCAACTTTTAGCATGAGCAATATTAGCAATTTTGCTAGATTTTAACATTCCCAACTTCTGTTCCTAGGAGGTCCAAACAGGCCAATCGGTATGAATCGTCCCCCAATGGCAGGTGCAGGTGACTGGGGAATGCCCAGCTCCGGTGGCAGCCCTGTCGGTTCTGTTGGTCACCCTGGCATTGGTCGCCCAGGAATGGACCATAATCCTAAGAGCATGATGGGAGGACCCATGGTTAACAGATCTAACAGTGTTCCAGCAAACAGATCTATGTTGCAACAACAGTTAATGGATATGGGTAGGTGTTACTTTAACTAAATAACTTGCTAGACCAGTGTATGGTTCAGCATTAGAGGGTTGCATCAGATTTCAAACTGCGCTGTGTTTTTTTCAGGTCCTTATGATGTCGGAATGGGCATGAATGCATTTAGAGGGCAAGCTCCTCCCCCTCAGTCACCTTCATGGCCAGACAGTGGGATGGGAATGGAAGGAACTCAGAATACAAACAGGTAGCCTAAAGGAAGCTGTAATGCACCAGGTTACATCAGATTTTTTTCATCTTGCCTTATTTGAATGATGCAACATGTTAAAACCTGCTGCAAGAGATTTAGCCATATTACAAAATTGTACCAGCTCCTAAATTACGCCCCCCCCAAACCTTTCAGTCACGTTTCGTTAACCAGTATTTTTTTGTTTTTTTTATAAACATTCTTATAACAAATTACATTTACTTGAAAAGCAGCATTGTGTTTGTGTGTGTGTGTGTGTGTGTGTGTGTGTGTGTGTGTGTGTGTTTGTGTGTGTGTTTCTTATATCCTGTTTCAGTGATATCTTTCAGGCAGTAGCAACATTTAGGCATTTAAGAACATTCATTTACAGCAGCTCTAATGAACCAGAGAGAAGGTCATTATCTAAAAAGTGTGTCTTCATTGTTTTTGTATGTCAGGGTGCCATTTAACAACTCTCTGGATGATCTTCTGGTCCCTCCATCCACCACTGAGGGTCAGAGTGATGAGCGAGCTCTGCTGGACCAGCTGGACTCTCTTCTCAACAACACTGACGTCATCGCCCTGGAGGAGATTGATCGCGCTCTTGGTATACCAGATCTTGTCAGCCAGGTAAACACCCAGTTCGGTTCAGAAAGTTCATTAGGACTTCAGTTTAGGAAAGAGCGGGAATCTAAGCCATGGTACACTGGTGGCATTAGTGAGCTTGGAGCACTAGAGCTGTGGTGTGGACATAGTAATGTAGGCTTGAATCCAGACTGTGTCATGACTCATTCTATATTCTTTTAATCTTTATAGGGTCATAGTACAGACCAGCCTCCTCCAACAGACCCCTTCTCTGGTCCCTGCCCCGGTCCTGACTCCACTATGGGTATGGAGCCCAAGGGCATGTACAGTCAGGGATATCCAGGCCCCCCTTCCATGGGGATGCAGGGCGGGTATGGTCCGGGTCCCAACCCTGGCCCTGGTCCTGGTCCTGGTCCCATGCAGGGACAATCTGGACCAGGATTTAACCCCATGATGAATCAGATGAACCAACAAGGTGGCTTTCCTGGAATGGGTGGTATGGGTGGCATGCATCCACGTGCTAACATGATAAGACCTCGAATGATGAATCCCTCCAAGCCCCTCAGATTACAGCTCCAGCAAAGACTACAAGGACAGCAGGTGAAAAGCTTAACTGTTGCAACTGATTTTACATTTGGAAGTAAAATACTGTCGACTGGTTGTGAATCATCAATATGTTGCTCTGGACAGCCATGGAATATAGTTTGTCACTATGTAAAAATAATTAACATTAAATAAACTTAAATACTTAAAACTTGTTTACTGCAATGTTATGTCCATATTTGCCTATAACTTTCAATGTTCCTATTACAACAGTTTTTGAATCAGAGCAGGCAGGGAATGGGCATGAGGCCAGACAACCCTGCAGGAAACCCAGGCATGAGACCTAGCATGCAGCCAGGCATGGGCGGACAGGTATTTTTAGCTCATAATTGTGATGCACCCTAGTGTTTTTTTCCCTAGTGTCCCACACGTTCGTTGTGTCTCTTATATCACCTTGTTCAATCTTTCAGCCCGGGTTCCTGAATGCTCAGATGATGACCCAGCGCAACCGAGAAATGAATTTTCAGGCAGAGGTACTAACAGACCTTCACAATATATATTGTCTGCTGGCTTTTGTACTCTTACTTTGGAAAAATATATTGTTCTCCCTCATATTATCTGTCTGTGATAGAACAAGTGTTAGAGGCATGCACAGAACCATTTTATAAGAACAACATAATGCCATAATACAATATAATGATCGCCCCCACTGGTTGAGGCTGGTTGAGAACCTCCATGTTTTCTGATTGGCCAACACATTCAGGGCGTGGTGACTGATTGTTCTGTCTTTGCTGTACAGCAGTTAAGAAGACAAAGGATGATGATGATGATGCAGCAGCAGGTGGCACCTGGAGGCTTCAGCCCCCCTCCTAATGTCACCGCCCCCACAGGAATGGACAACCCCATGGGAGGTCCCCCAATGAACCAGTCCAGCCAGCAGGCCTTTAACTATGGAGGCAACTATGGTAAGCTACACTATGGTAAGCTTTATGTTTCAGATTTCAGTTTAAGATTACACACCCATTTTTTAAAGTTCAAATCTTGTTGTTTTGGAAGTAAACTTAAAGTATGGGGAAAAATTGAAGAGGTTCTGGCCTCTGTGGCTTTATAGCTATAACTATTACATTTACATTTAGGTAACTAAACTAATTAGAATGTAATATTGATTAGGTTAGCTAACTGCCTTAGTTAAGGTTAGCTAAACTAATAATTGCCTATTACACAATGTTTACCTCCTTGTAAGTGACACTCTTGTAAACGCCTCTTTGTATTCCAGGTATGGGCCAGCAGGGGGACCCTTCATATGTGGGAACAGGTAGCAGCCCCCCTAACAATATAATGTCTGGCCGTATGGGTGGGCCTCAGAATCCCATGATGCAACAGCACCCACAGAGCAATCCCATGTACCAATCAGCAGAGATGAAAGGCTGGGGACAAGGGCCCATGTCCATGAATAAGTAAGTGATAAATTGAAGCTTTGGTTGTGTGTGGTGCTATATGGGGGTTCCTACATTCATGACAAATATGGGAAATCCGCCATGTTAACATGTCACAATTTGTATTTACTAGAGATGTTAATTAGAATTGTATATTTCTGGTGATTATTAAAATATTATATGTTAATATATTAATGTAAATTGGTAGCATGTTTAGAAATATATCCAGTAATTACGAGTAACTAAGTCACAGTGATACTATAGAAAAGCATTGGTCAGTGATGAATTAACCTAGAATTGAACCTGTCAAACACAATAGTGATTTATTATGATTATTAATAATTATTAATCTTTATTATGATTATCTTTAATGAGAAATAACTTATTTAATCTGTTTTCCAGTTCATACTCCCAGCAGCAGCAGCAATATCCCCAGCAGGGGGCGCCAGGACAGTATGGTGGTATGATGATGAACGGGTCCATGCAAGGGGGTGTAAATGGCAACGGTGCAGGACAAATGCCCCCAATGCAGGGGCAAATGGGCATGAACGGCATGGGTATGGGGCGCATGCCAATGGGACCTGACCAGGTACAGAATTTGTGTGGTTTTATCGCATATTTAAGTGCTCAATTATATTTAGTTATGTCTATATTTGTTCTGTGAACAATATTATTTACATGTGCATTTAAAATGTGTTTTCACAGAAGTACTGCTGAGGCAATGAGCCATCTCTGTGAAATGAGTTCAACTCAGACTCAAGACTTCAAGCAACAGTGAGGAAACATCAACATTAAACTATTAAATCTGCCTCACAGAGGTGAAATCACTGGAAAGGTCCAGTGGAACTTGACAACAAAGGGGAATAAGAGAGAGAGAAAGACTCAAGCCTTCTCTGCGGGATTTTAATATGAATACGCCCAGTAGCAAGTGCAGCAGCCCCTCTCTTATCCCTGGCTGTACTGCAGTACACAACATAACCACCAGGGCACAGATGAGACACGGTTATGGTACATCTTGACTGTGGGGGAGCACTTTATTTTAAAGCTAGTACGGAAAAGGATAGTTGCAATATATCTCTTGCTTTCTCTATCCTCTATCCTAGAACGATTATGTGCATATTGTCTATTCTGAATTCGTTTTGGACAGGTTTCATTTTAAAGGAAAAGAAGTTCATCATTTACGCATATCAAAGCAATAATCCTCCTCTGAATGCCACAGACTCAAAGTGGTGTGTCAACAGAAAGCAAATGGTACTGCAGTATTAGACAGACTTGTGTGTGTGTGTGTGTGTGTGTGTGTGTGTGTGAGAATAGGGTTGGAATTGTAAATACTGTATGCTACAAATGTATCATACATGCTTTTACTACATTCTTTTTTTGCACAGAGTTTGGGCCTCTGTTAGGTCCATCTTATCTATATTTTAGGTCAACTGCTCTAGGTTTTACATCTATTTTAACTTTTGTCAAAGGGAGAAAATATTTTATTTTTATCTTATTCAGCACAGCTTTTTTCTTTTTTTAAATGATGGCCGCCATTATGTTTGGATGGCACTTTTTCTAAATGTTGTGTTCAGCATCGCGGAAATGTTATGCAGTGATGGTTTCATGATTTTTTAATTTTATTTCCATTGTTTTCTCAACAGGAAAAATGGTGCAAGTTTTTAGATTATACGCAAATGTTATCTTGATGTTGCTCTTTAAGCTAGCTCTTACTAAGAAAATAACTCACTTTCTCGCTGTATTGTACTGTTGGTTCTTCAGAAATCTACCTTTAAGAAACATGCACAATCCAAAGATATTTTTCAGTCTTTTTTGGTTTCTCAAGTTTGACTACAGATATAGTAGTATCCATTTTTGTTTTTTTTTTGTTTTTTTTTCCAGAGTAAAAGGTACATATCATATGAACATATTACTACATATTATGATTTTGTACTATATACTGTATACATATAAAACCAAGTATACCTGTTTATTTTTGAGGCCAGTTAATATTTTAGCAGTATTGTCTGTGCTTATGGAGGTTTTCTCATCATGCGGTTTATTCCCTCTTCAGTTTGAGTTTTGTAAGAGTTTAATGGTTATGAATTATCTACAGAACTGCCAAGATGAACTTAAAAAGATCTGTAACTTTTAAAAAGTTTCTTAAACCACTTTTAAGAATCCCTTGGACGCGCTTTATAAAAATGAGTTCTGTGAAGACGGGTGCTAAGAAGTGGCCACATCATTGGTTCCTCTGATCACTTCAGCGTGCAGGAATTCATCCTAAACAGAAGAACTCATCCTTGGATCTTTGCATTGCAGTAATCGTCGTCCTTTCATTAGTCAAGTTTTTACCATCAGTGACTTATAATGTTGATTCCCAGTTGAGGGGGATGCTGTTGGAATGAAAAACAATGGAAAATGAATAAGTCAGACTTTTCAGGAAAGAAACACTATCGTTTGTGTTCATTTCGCTAGATTACTGTAGATTGTGACAAAGTATATTTTGAAACGATAATTCTGGAAAATTGTGGTTACTCTGGGCTGTTCGTAGAACTAGTTAACTGAGGGGTGTGAACATGGAAGATTTTACAGGATGTAAATTACAATACACTTAATTATTTTGCTTGATGTTGATATTGTTGTAAATAAAAGTTCTATTTAAACGTGACTGTTTGTGTCTGTGTTAAATAAACGTTCACTGCATCTGTTGTACCGCAAGGGGGCGCTACAGCCCAAAATGTTCCACGTAAGAGCTACAAGCTTTATCCTTTAAGGAGTCGCCTTCTTCATTAACAGGATAAATATGTAGCTGCTTGGTGACATGAAAATCATGATTTTAAAGTGTTTTTATTCCATGATTGTTTTTTTGTTGTAAAAGTTTCAATAACTTTTTACATACAAGCACATTCCTCAACTGGATTAAAACGTAATAGTTTTAAAAAGGCTACTTTGTATTCTTTAATTTAAAAGCATTCAGTAGTTTTAAAAAGTATGCGTGCTGTTTTTGTTCTCGTTTCAAAAGCGACGCCGAGCTCCTGTGACGCTCTTGTGGAAAACTCTGTAAAAGTTGGCTGCGGTTCACGCCGCTATGTTTAAATGCGCAAAGTTCTTATTAAAAGAAGGTTTCGTTGTAGTATGTGGGAAACTATACAGAGGGAGTGAGAGTTCCTTGGCCGTGTTCCCGGCCCATCTGCAGCCCGGGCTTGCGGATCACTGTTTGTTAATGTTTCAATCAGCTGTGTGCCGAGGAATGTGGAGCGATTTAACCTGAACTTCCCCAGGTGTGCGGCGGCGCCGCTCAGTCTGCGCCCTCCCCTGCCCTTGGCACAAAGCGATCACACAAACACAATCACACACACTGGCCGTGCCTCACAACGCGAGGCCTGCAGCTGCGCGCATCGCACCGCAGGGAAATGAGAAAAACATTGCACCAGGGAGACGGAATAAATCTTATAACGAACTGCCTTCTTCTCGGAAAGACTTAACCCTTCCTCTGCTCGCTATTATAATAGAGATGCATACCAATAAGGGAAATAATAGACTTTTTAAAGATTGTAGGAACAACACTGCCTAAAAATAACTTTGTCGGATTTAAATAATGAATGGTGAAGTAATCGTTAACCAATTAAATACGATTTAAGTACCTTTACGTGTTAATGGATTTAAATTGGTTGTTGCCTCTCGTCCAGTTAACACAGACACATGGCTATTTATTATTTATTTTAGTCATATTTGGATAGTGCAGTTATTTTTGATCGTTATTAGATATATTTTAAGATACATTTTAAAAATGCATCTTAAAAATGAATCTATATACAAACTGTAGGTGGTTCTATTTGTATTTTATGCAATTTGGTCTAAGTGATACCAAACTAAGTTTCTGGGCTGTTAATGGCCTCCAACCTCGTAAAATCAATTTAAACATCAGCAAATTTATAAACTGTTCTTAGAATTAGAAAATTGACATGTATAGTCACTTATTTATACCGCCCCACACACACAATAGTGACAGCAAGTCGCAACTAGTTTCATTTTCTTGTTTTAATTAAAAAACACAAGGTACATTGTAATAAACACAATAAAGCGTTCACATCGTGTGTCATTGTAATATACAATACATTCTTTAGCTCAGTAATCTGAGAAAACGACCTTTACAACAAAATAGAACATTTTTCTAAAGGTTATGAAAACATGAAACTTTGAAGAAACGTCGATCGAAAGAGGAAATGCATGAACTATAAGTGAATGATCGCCATGGATTCCACAGCTAACACGTATCAGTCTATGTATGGGAATCTCTCAAAGAGCAGGTCACGGTTCACTTTACATGTCCACGTATTTTGTGACTCTCTACTGAGAAGTTTTTCCTCTACAGTGGGAGAATGGGAGATTCTCCCAACACAGTTCATAGCGTCGCGGCGGTTCGGGTCCGTCGCGTCAGCACACCGTGTTCGTTCTTCGGGATGCTTGAGTGAAGACACCTGGAACAGGAGCTTTTAACGGCACATGATTCGGTCATCCGAGCACCCATTCTGCGAGAAACAAGAAGAAATATGATGAGTTAAACTCGTTCAAACACGCAACAGGTTGATATATGGGCGCAAGATGAACTCAAAACAGGTTTTGTATGTGATATTTACCTCTACGGAGATGCTGGCCAGCTCGGCGTTCAGAGTCGTTAGAGGAGTGCGGGGAGCGGAGCTCTGATGTTTCTTGCCAGGTTCGTCCAGCTCCACCTGCAAGTCCCAGATGTAATCGATAACGTGCTGGAGGATCTCCACCTTGCTGGCCTTTTTGTTGGTCGGTATTGTGGGCACCAGCTCCTTCAACTTGCTGTAGCAGCTGTTCATGTCCTGAAGAAACATGGTCATCTGCTCATCCAGGAGAGGAATCTTGCATTTGGAGATGGTCAGGCTCTGGTCGGAGAGACACCGGACAACATCTTCGCCTCCGACTTTGCTCTTCAGCGTGCAGGTAGGTCCGACAACTTTCATTTTGGCTGTGTTTGTCTTAAAACTTTGACAACTGAGTCAAAGAGAATAAGTTGAGTGGATGTGCTCGTACTCCTTTAGAGTCTTGCGTCGTTGAGCGTGCGATGACAGTTCACCACATGCTCGAGAGCTGAGTTGTTCTCTATTTATGGGATATCGGCGCTTGTGGGCGTGCACCAAACACTCGTGTTTGCAAGCTCGGACCAATTGAATTTTACCACAGTCCTTGGCTGAGCCAATAGCAGCGCGGCTCTGGTTATCGCAGTTACAATATGCTTGGGGGATGGTGTTACAAATGGAAACAAATGTGTGTCTTTTGCGGATGATCTGTGGATATGCAGCTGTCCGTGGCCTCAAGACTCCACAGGTGAAGAAGCAGACAGATCTGGAAGGGTGGGGGTGGTCCAGGATCAACAGGCAAAAGTTATTGCTTAAAAATAAAACAAGCTTTCTTCGTATGTGGGCTGCTCACAAGACAATATTAGGGGAAAAAAGTTATACAATCATAAATTGTTGTTTAATATCAAATATGTGTTTGTATTAGATAGTGGTGCAATAGGGCATGGCATGAAATTCAGCATGTTTGAAAACACGAGACTGTCCTGGCTTTACGTTTATATGCTAGTTTAGTTAGTATTGTTATGTTTGCGTCAGCATTACACTACTTTGAATTCACATATAAACAAACCATAGACTCCAAGATGTGTTCAAAGTAAAAGTATAATATGTGTATTGTGCCGAGTTGCGTCTTATTGCACAATACGTTTTGGCACAATGGCTCGCCTTTACATGCTAGCTATCGTTCAAATCCTACTCATATCTGTTTTTCTTTCGAACAACGATTGTTTCATTGTCTTTCTTCAGATGCGTTTCCTTGCACAAACTCCCAAATTCCTTCATATGTACTCGCAGAACTTTGCATTGCTCTGCTCTGATTCTTCCCCCAGATTGTCCAAACAAACCGAAGCAGACTGCCGGGCGCCAGCGCTGTGACGTCACCCATTCATTCGAGCCTTGACGCCTGTCAGCCTGGCGCCGAGCGGGCGGTCTCCATAGCAACAACAAACAACGGGCTCGCATCCCTCCGCTCTCCCCCCGTTCACCTGCGCGGCGCGGGATCCTGAGAACAAACTGGTCAGCGCTCATTTATCACTTAAAACCTCTGATGCGATTACCGCTCCGCACCTGCAAACTGCCATTGTCGAGTCTAAAGGCTCTTGTAAAGACACAGAAAGCGAGAGACAAAGTGAAAAATAGGCTATTGAGCCTGTAGTTTTCTTTAGGAAATTCCAGGGCTCGTTTTTATTTTATTTGCATTTTTTAAATGTTGAAACATTGAATTGCTCCCGGTCAAAATAAACAAATGACCGAAGGAAAATAAATAATACAACAGTAGTTAATAGTTACGTTTAGTTTAGCATCCTAATAACCAAGCATCACGTGGTTGCTAAGAAAAATAATGTAACGTGCTTAAAACGCTGGAATAAGACACACGTTTTTTACACGTAGCTATACATCCAGCAAGAGTTAGAGGGACTGGAGCGTTTCTGGCTCGGTCACAGCTGAGCGGGGTTGAGGGGAGGCGGAGGAGGAGCTGAACAATGGGAGTGCAGTATCGGGGCTGTGAGAGAGAATCTCGGCTGGAGCCGACGAGTCTGGAGCGCCCCTCCACTCGCTCATCCCGCTTTTGTTCAGCTGCGCAAGCTATCAGCACTTCCTACCGACTCCAACAATAAGCCCTCACAGCTGGGCTCTCCAAAGCCTGTTTACTGCACATCAAGGCAAAGAGAGGCAAAGAGTGTAACACCCCCCCTACACACTCACACACCCTTATGAACTCTTAGTAAAATATAAAACATATCCCTAGAAGTAGTTGGAAGAGACGTTCAAAGAAATAGTTACAAACCCTTGGGTGACCTGTGATTTATTAAAGCTTTATTGTTTGGTGACCTCATATGCTGGCTGCTGGACAGCAACCATGCCGTTTAATGTTTAACCGATTTGTTTAATAAAACATATGTAATTTACATCAAATGTGCCTGGAGGGTTACTATGCAATTTAGAAATAATTCACATCAATACAAGACAGCAATTAAATACAGGCTATTTATTTTTACAATAAATTTCACTATCCAATAAAGGTTGTTTTGAACGTAATTAAGTACAATTAGTTCATTATGTTTTGCATTATAAAGCTATCACTCATTTAATTTATTGCATCTCATACTGGTATCTAGTTCCCAGATGAGTATGAATAGTCATCTTCATGCAGCATCTGCATGTATCTTTGACTTTCCCCACTCATGAGAAAAGTGGCCTCAGATAATTGTCCTCAAGGGAATCACATCCTGCCTGAAGTCATGTGATCACTGTTTAAGAAGGCTGCAGTGTTCTGTGCTGTGTCATCAGCTGGCTATGAAGTCTTTAATTCACAATGTTACAGTGACACAAAGCAGTAGACACGGAAAGGAAGTGTTTAATGCAGAGTGGAATGTAAGCAATAGATGTGACACAGTTCACTAACAGCAGATACAATAATGCCCTAATTAGTTTGTGTGAGTCAGGCTTTGAGTTCATTTATATTCATTGATCCAGCTAAATTTATTTGAGTTCTTGCTAATAAAGTTTGTTTTTTAACTTACCACCTGTGTAAAAACATACTATGAAAACTCTATATTTATATGAGCAATATGTTTATATACATTATACATGTTTATATACCACCCCATAATGTCTATATATTAATAGCCCTGACATATGCCACTCCTGTTTCCCACAAGTGGTCCTCTGGTAGCAGCTTGTGAACGCTGCTCTCTGTATCTCCCTGCTCCCCACACACTTTCACACTACACACTCTCCGCCTGGCTCCCACACACACTATCAAAGTGCCTTAATGGCTCCTAATTAGCTCCCCATCTGCTGGTGACAGAGCACCAGTGGCATGCTGAAGCCCCATTCAGAGAGTGGGCATTGTGCACTGGGATCATTTCCACTCCATTGGAGATTGCCTGGAGAGGACTTGGACCTTTGGGAAAGGATGGGAGAACCAGGAGTATAAAAAGGGAGGAGACACGCTCTGGATTCTGGGAGAAGTAAAGGGTGGGACAGGGGTGGGGGACTTAGAGGAGGTCGGTGCACAATGGGCAACAGTGTTGCGGCTTGTTGCAAATCTAATAATGTCAGAGGTCTTTCTGTCCCCTGGATGCCCCCCACCATTGCCCCCCCATGCACACAAACACATTTTGTTTTCCACCTCCTTTTTTCTCATGCTCACTGGCAACAGCTATCCTTCTTCAAGTTAATCTTCGACTGTGTCATCTTCTGGGAACAGACGTGTTGTTTTGTGCCGTTAGAGGGGTAATAAATGCAAGCAGACAGCACCATATTAACATCCTCAAAAAGCGACAGAAGGCAGAGTTACTGAGTGGCATTTAAAGAGACTGGGTAGTAGTAATGTCTGGTCTGCATGTTCGTAAACAAAGCTTATACAAAGTGGATACTTAGACCACATTTACACCCTTGTTGTTTAAAACTGACTTGAGAAATCAGATTACAAGTGAACTATAGACAGGTGTAAACAACCTTAAAAACATTTTGTAAACAGATCACATTTATAGCTGGTCAAAAATGCATGACCTACAAAAATGCATGACATTTAATTGTAGTCAAAACACATCTGCCCTGGTCACATCCTGTCTAACATAAAAAACACTTACTTATCAAAGATATACTTTGCCAGTTCTGTGTGGCATTAAAATAAATTAACCACCTAATTTAGCCCATACATTTGCATGTGATTATGATATCAACATGCAGTGACACAGATTATGTGAAACATGCACATTTATAATTAAAGCAATTAGGGTATTTTACAAAAAACCCTGAAAATTCTTTTTGAAGCATCAAATTTATTTTTTGCACATTATTTTGCAGTGATACTGATATAGCAAGTGATGTATGTGGAGCGTCACAATTCAGTGTTGTCAATTCTAATTAGATCACTAAACAGCTCCTAATTCCAGGTGTAAACGGGGCCTTAGACACTCTGCATACAATCGAATTAAATCCTCGTTTTGCATGACTTTTTAACTCCATGTTATTATTTCACCACTTAATTATTTAATGTGCACAGAAGAGTCTAAATTGCTCCAGGTGGGCAGGGGTCTATTGTTAAAGACTGTAGACTCACACCCCACCTGGACAAAAGAAAAGAAGTTGAATGATGTTCCCTCGCTCTCTCCTCATTTACATCACATTGCCTTTGAGTGAACAGTGATCCAGAGGATGTGTGATGTGTGTGTGTGTTTATGAGAGACCAGCTGCTCACAGCTGGGGTATAATGGCCAAGTTTTGGAGGGAAGACCCTGACTACCGGGCAGCTGTCACCAACAGCAGGGGAGAGGGACAGAGGCCATTTAACCAGAGACCTTCTTGAGCTCTTCTGTTTGTTCTAGTCTAAACTAAAGGCTAATTTGTAGATACTGTAAGAATAGGCTTCTTTTGGTTTGGCCTAAAGCAGTAACGAAATGCTCTGCTGTTTTTGTTCTGCTGAGCTCCTTGTTTGTTGATATTTTGCCTATTTGTGTGCATCTCCGAAATTGTTGACCTGGAAGACCTCGAGAGGTCAAAGTGTGTTGATAAATTGGTGAGAACTATTTTTAAATGTGCTGTGGATGTTCTTTATTTACAAACAGATGTGCTTAACATACTGATTTAAAACTGACACTGTACATTGTATAAACGCAGGCTTTGTGTGCCTGGTGTTTTAGTTTATCCAGGAGAAAAATGTTTGGCTTGCTCCATTGTATAAATTAGGCTTTAGAGTTCCATGTGTCAGGTGTCATGCTATTTCCGATATTGTATAGAGCTGTCAAACAGGTTGCCCTCAGCAACTATTTCTGGGTTTGAACAGCTTGTTGCAACTTGTTGCTTATGGTATGGTTCAGTTGTGTTTAAAGACTGATTGTGTACTCAATGAAACGGTCACCTGACTTCCACTACATACCTATATGTGTTAAAATAACACTAAACTGATCCGGGATCAGCATTTGATGAAAGTAAGGCCTCAGGATGGGTGTAGCAGCTGTGTTTTCCTCACAAAGCCCTATTCAGAGTAAAGGGGACAATACCAAACTCTGGTCACTCTCTCCTCTTTAGCTTCACACTAAGATTAATTCCTCAAATCCGTTTTCCCAGTGGCAGTCTTAAAGAATGGGAAGCCCTCTTGTTTGTCAGAGCGTATTGTGCCAGTCGCCTGAGAATGAATCCCTGTTGATGGTTCTGATAAATGGCCGTCAGCACTGACACTAAACAGACCTTTCTGACGCTTTTGTTATCAGTATTGCATGTATGTAATCTGGATTACTCTGGATTTTAAACATCGTCCCCCTCTGGGTGGCATAGCACTCTTAAGATACTTGTTTGGTCATTAAGACACAAATAATGATTGTTTTTTTAACAGACGTTGTTTTTGCACGCAATGTGTGTTTATTTTGGTAATCATCATTTTGTTATTGCATATAAAAGCTCCCCTGCTTAACTGTGTTGGCTACGTCATGTTTTCAAAAATGCTTGTGACCGCCTAACAGGCCTCGGGAGCAACAGGTGCGAGAAATGTCAGAAGGCAATGAGGCAATCAGGTCTGCAGGCAAAAATGGTTTGCTTTTGACTCACTGGTTTCATTCCTTTATTAACGTGTAAATAGGTTTGAAATCACTTCAGAAAAGGTAACTAGAAACTCACGTGGTGAGTATCAGGTGCTGTGAGCTGTTTGTCCACAGAGCTGAGGCAGTTGGCCACACCCTAAAATACACACACTCACCCAGTGTTTCTCACACACACACACCCCGCACAGGTGTTTAGCCTGCAGCTTTAGTCAAGCTACAAGTGAAGCTCAACAGCCATTTTGCCTATGTGTAAAAAAAAGTGTGCGCTCACTGCCTAAAGCTGCAGCTGCCCATCTGCCAAATGGCAGGGCTGGGCTGGTAAATATAATGGAGCTAAATTTCAACCACTCACCTGTTTTCTGAAGGTACTATATGTAAATGTAGCAGAGCGCACAAGCGCAGAACAATCTATTAGTCGCTCTTATCTATTAATGATTGCTTCTGAATTTTATATTGATTATATTGCATAAATATTTATACACATATTTTGTTCATTTATATTTTATTCAAAGCACCTTACAACACATGCAAGTCATGCATTTTTGTTTTTACCAGTACATGTGCTCCCTGGGTATTAAACCCACGACCTTTGGGCTGCGAACACAATGCTCTATCAACTGAGCTATACAGGATTACTGGTCACAATCATTAAAAATATGTTTAGGTGTTCAAGTACTTTATGGGTATATTTTATTTTTGCATGCTTAAAAAAACTTTAAAAAGTTATTTTGTACAAAAAACCTATACAGTCATTTTGTACCAAACCATCTGTCCAATGCAAAAATGTCAATATAAACATGTCTGCGGTGAGTCCATAGGAATGACCACGGGAAAAATTTAGGCTACAATCTGGATGCAAAGGAGGCATCCCATGTCCCCTGGGCATTCTCACGGTAAAAGAATGTGTCCCCTGCGTAAACACACACACACTCATACAGTGACACTTTTCCCACAGCCAGACCTAAGCAACACCATACACTTGGATGCATACACACACACACACACATATGTAGCTGCCAGGCCTGACTTGCAGGAATCCAATTGTGTGAAACAGGGAGCAGAAGGTGCCCCAATTCTTTCACATACTTTTTTTTTCTTCGTATTGTTTTGGGGGGGTTACAGTAACAAAGGGAGTGTGAGTGAACATTGTGTGTGTGGTATGTTCACACTACCTCTCTTTAGTGTCTGTACATGTCTGTGTGTATTCATCTGTGAGTATAGACTCTAAATTACTTGTGGGTGTGTGTGTGTTGGTGGGGGGGGGGTTATACACAGAAAGCTGAATGAAGAGAAGTAGACACTCAGAAACAAAATTAACGGGCACATTCCGCAGCTTTCTCCCTCTTTATTCTTTATTTCCGTGCCCCCCCACCTCTCCATGAGAAAATCAAACAGGTGGTTTGGCCCTGTTGGAGGGGCCGCGTCTTGCGGAGGTGGGCTGTCCCGCAGCCTGTTGGAGGCACTGAAAAGCAGCGTCTTCTCTCAGCTACAGCTTGAGTCCAGCGTCCAGTTAAAGAGAGTCACTCTCATTACCATGTCAATTCTGGGAACGGCCTGGAGACCTCAGCTGCACCCTTACAGGCCGCCCATATGGTGCTCACTTGGCAACCAGGCC